>JAACJT020000252.1:0-20851 GCA_009936485.2 Gymnarchus niloticus | reverse complement strand
AGATGGAGAGTGAGCCAGATTCCCGCACTGCTGTGGGAAGACCATTCCACAGCTGTGGAGCTCTGTAGGAGAATGCTTTGCAGCCCAGCGTAGCTTTGTTTACTCTTGGAGCTAATAAGTAACCTGCCCCATGTTTGCCTTAACTAGTTCCAATTCAAAAGGGAAATTCCATTAAAATGTAATTATTCAATGTTCTCTGTTATGTCAGTTGTATTTTAAATTGTACTTTCCTGAGGTATAAAATTTAAATTTTGTTTGTTTCTCAGACTATGGATCATGCCAATTTTATTCTGTTCCCTGTGAGAATTTCAGCTCTCATTCATAGTGAAAAATGTGCATGGGAAACTGAGGATTCTGAACTGAAAGGGGGTAGAGGATGTTGTTTTAAAAAGGCAAGTGCTTCTGCAAACACAGCCAACATGCATAGCAGGTAGGGAGGTGAATGAGAGGAAAACATAAACAGAGAATAACAAAACAAAAGTAAATCCAGCCCTGGGGGAAACACAAACCCACCTGGCTGATACCTTTTAGTAAAGAATTTTGCTGATGAAGTGGGTGATGCTTTTCCTCTGGGATAATTAACTTCAGTATTAATCTGGGATGAAATTCTGCTGTAACCACCTCCATCTCCCCCCAGTGTCACGTTTCCTTCCTCTTCAACCCAGGCCTTGCTTGTCGTTCACATAAAGAAGCTACAATTAAATGTGTAATATTCTGAGCAGCCGCATTTACTAGGAGTAATAAGATAAAACAACTCTTTTCTCTTGTTTGTTCCTTGCTAAATTTTTTGTTTCCTGAATCATCTTTAGAAGGAAGCAAATTGCTGTCACACATTCGTGTCTTCTAATTACACAAGGAAATGGCTGGTGAGTTATTAGCTGCTGTCAGAAGTTGTTACCGGAAAGTAATTTCAAAGGCACAGCTAAATGTACACAAGCACCTCGTGCTTTTCATGTACATAAAAATTGTTGTTATTGCAACAATTACTAATGAACACAAATTTTATAAAATCTTATTAAATTTTATTTTTTTCTTTGTTCATAGTTGAGAAGCGTTCCTTCCTGTTTGTTGTGACCTGAACCGTGTTGGCCATCTCTCTCTCTCTCTTTCTCTCTCTCGCTCTGTTTTTCCAACATTTCAGCTTGAGGTGGATGGTTTAGTTGTCTGTAGTTCTGCCATCTCCAGGCCAGTGTCGCCAGTGTATTCAGAGCAAGGAGTGCTGGGAGTACCTAGTGGACAGACGGTTGAGGATGTCTGCTCAAACTGTGTGGGAGATGGACTGAATGAAGGTGAGGAACAGCCTCATTTCTCCTAGGAAATCAGGGCCATACTCAGACTTCTAGAAGAGCAGGAACTCAAGTGAAAAAAGGACATCTGTCTTGGCCAAAGAGGGACCTTTAAATGTGGGACCAGAAAGAGCCAGTGCTCAAGCCCCTAAGCACCCCCACACAATTAAATTATTAATTGTGTGTTAGACAGCAAGGGTTTACATGCATATGTGAAGCTGTTGTTAGGACTGTCGATGTAAAACGAGAACTGGACAGATCCTGCAGTTGCCGTTCTGTTCTTATGTTTACCTTGTCTCCAAACATTAATCAGTCATGAAATGGACATCTCAGACATACACATTATTATGAAAAATATTTAAATTGTATGTCATGGTTTATTTAATGATTGATTAGTTTATTTCAGAGGGGTGAGGGCACAATCAAGGGGTCAGAAGGCAGGTGAACATTCAAACTAAGGAATCTAAACCCGAGAAAGTAGCCAAACTGTAAACCAGGAAGCAAAGTCAGTAAACTGGCAGGAGGTTCAGTCAAGTAGCAAGAGGAAACACATCCAAACACACTATCAAAGAGATGCTGAGTTATACACAGGATGTAATGGAGGAGCTCAGTGTGGTGAAAAGGAAGCCTTGGGTATTATAATGTAAAGAGAGCGTTGAAATGATTAATAGCTGTTCAATATTTATGGGAGGAGGACTGGAAGAATGCTGGGAATGGCTGGTCAGGTGCAAGCGTGTCAATGTGTATATCACAAGAAAAATGAACTTTAAAAAAAAGCAGCAGTTGTGTGTCCATTTTCACATAAGCGAGTGTAGACGCAGTGGATGTTAAAAGGGGCACAAAAAACATACTGGTGCATATGTAAGATTAAAATTGTGTCACACATTAAATTTCAGCTACTGGTAGGGTATTTTTAATGCGCTTTATAATCTTGATTGTACAAGACTGAGCACAGCAGTAGTGTTAGCTTGAGACTGACTTTACACATTAAATCAGTACGCTTGTAGTTATCTTTGGAAATCTGACAGGTCAGTAGACTGGAATTGGTATGGCTATCACTGACATTCAGAAGTGCCAAAAATGTTGACATTCTCCTCAGTAGGAAGCCTAATTGCATATAACACCATTTCCAGTTATTCAGTATTTCTTTTTAATTTTATTTTCTATGGTAAATGATTTGTGCTTGTGAGCAGATTAACATTTGTTTTTGGTGTCTTTTCTTTGAGGATTGCTACCAATATTTTCCAAAAGCTCACTGCCATTATCACAACTGGCATTAAAAAGGTGGTTTAGGTAGGTTGGTGTGTGTGTGTGCGTGTGTGTGTGTGTATGCGTGTCTACTATGATGGACTGGCATCCCATCCAGGGTGCACCTGGCTTCCTGAGACAGGCTCAACTGGTTATGGTCAATTGGTCGATGATCTTTCTGACTAATGAACTGCACTAATATGCAGGGAAAACTGAGAGCCTGGTACATTTTGGACTTTAGATGAAAAGGAAGCATTAAGTTAAGAAGACACACAGCAAAAAGTCTTTTTCCAGCAGTTGACTGAATCTGATGTTGGATTTCTGGAAGCAAAAGTTTTTCACTTTTTAATTCAATCCTTCCATTGGAATTCAGTGACTTTTAAATGAACTGCCAGCTTTTTCCATAGCTGTATCATATTAAAATCATAAATCATTATAAAATCATATTAAAATCACATCAATAGTTCAAAAGAAATGCTGAAAAGTGTGATTTGTCTTTAATGTATCTACATGCATCAATTAAAAAAAAAACATATATGAAAAACAGAATAGATCAGAAGGTAACAGCTTACATTAAAATAATGCCATTCATCTTACCTTTTGTAGCCTGTAAACTACAGGCCACTTACAAAGTTGCTTACTTTCTCTTTACCAGAAGGATTGTTTTGCAAAAGCTCATTTCCATCTGTTTTCATAAAAAGCTGTTAGTGAAGGGAGGGGAGGACATCTGGACTCAGCTCAGGTGAGGGGAACATCCTTACATTTTACCAGCTGCTAATGTCACTTCACTGGCCATAAAGCAGAAATTTAATGAAAGGAGTCATTAAAACAATGTGGTCACAAACAGCCTGTGTGCGGTGGTGTTTGCATGATGGTGCCGAGTGGCGTGCTCTCTGGACAGGGTCCTCGACACTAATTGACTTTGGACGCAGAGTTCCAGCTGTTGTTTGGACAGGGTCTGCTGAAGGAGAACGGCTGACCCCACTATCACCAGCATGCACAGTTACTGTATGCCGGGAGATTGATATATACCCCTGAGAGGCTACTTCTCTCCTACAGAGAACATGAGAAGCTGAAACTTGACAGTGACACGTGCTACAGCACATATCCAAATTTCCTCCCATTTATTTGCTGTTCCATAACAGTGTTTGTGCTTCGGAGGCAGCTGGACATGGAGTCTCCGCAGTGGTGGACACAATAACCCAGTTACGCGTGTCTTCACGGTAGACTGAACATGACAGCCATCTGCAATCTGAACCCTTTCTCCATATATAGAAAGCTTTCTGTTCAAGGAGGAAGAAAACCCGTCTTTCTCACCAAGTTGTTACTTTTTCACTGAAAGAGATCATAAATTCTGGATTTCAAACATTCGTCAAACAGTGTATATTAGAACAGGAAGTGTAATAAAAGGGAGCCCTTAAAGTCTTTTGCATAGTGCTTTCCTGGAAACAATTTACATACCTTTGAGATAAACAGTTTGGTCAAGCGAATGTCCTAACTCCCCATAAAATGCTTCTACAGCATTTATGGTTCACAGTGAGGTTCATGTGGAATCAGAAATTTTAAACCTGAACTGCACATGCAAAGTACAATCTAATCACAGCTAGTTTTTGGGTGCCGTCTTGTCTGTGGTGACTCCTGTTGACCTTACAGACTTCATTTCTCCAAATTGTGCTGTTTTGTCAGGGTCTTCAGGCTAATTGTAGTGATGATTGAATCTAGCCACATTATGCTGGCTGTCCTCTTCCACTTTTACCATAACCTTCTCCTGGCATCATGGTCTTTTCTAGCCAAATACATAAATCAAAATGTCCCAAAAACAAGATTACAATCAACCATAGAACCTCTGGAAAAGATTAAATAAAGGCCCAATGCCATGAGGTCAAAAAGCAAGAGTCTCATTGTGGAAATACAGAGGTGATAAACTTGGTATTATAGAGTTACGGGTTCTGGAACATTAACTAAGGTTAAACTAAACGGTCCCTGCAATATATCATCATAACTACTTAATGTGAAGACTAATCAAAAATGTATTTTCCCCAAGAAAAGACTTCATAATTTTAAGAAAGACTTGGTGTCTGGCCTGGGAGAGGCTCCAGGTACCACTATGACCCTGAATTGGTCGCCATTGGTAGCCCAGTTGGAGCAGAAGGCAGGTGACCCCCTGCATCAAATAATTGTATGGATTTCCTTCAGTGATGGCAAGAAATTTATGTTTATGGGATGGGAAGAAGCTCACATGGCAGGATTGTAGCAAACAGGATATTCCTAGGATTTAGCCTGCATCATATCATTGCATTTGTGATAGACAATATCCCATAAGGCTGGAAGAGAGGATCGTTTTTATCTAATAACCTCTGTGAGTCTTCTGACTTCAGTGGTTTTCCTTCCCTTTCCTCCCTGCTTCCTTGGATATCTCAAGGCTTCCAAGATTGAAATCTTATAGCAAACAAAAGATTAGGCAGACAGGCAGACAGACAGACAGACAGATAGGCAGTCAGAAATCAGTGTAGAATTAGATAAGCTACTCTCAGGCAAGCAGTACAAAATTGTGAAAGGAGCTCTGAAATCAGTCTCTTTATTAAAAAACAAATACACAATGTCATCATCCTTCAATAACTTAATACTAACAGTTTATCACACTTTATATAAGATGTCAGCCACACTAATAGTCACACACTGTATGGATATACAACAAAACCACATTCACCAGCTACAGGAAGCACATATGAACAGATTTGTGAGAATATACCGGGCAATTCCAATTAAGGATCAACCAAAGAAGTATAATTTTTACACGAACAACATTCCGGCTTTATGTTTTGGCAAAGAGGGGATCCAGTGAATTCCACTAAGATGAATAAAGTGTAGTTACACAGCTCGGCAAAGAGAATGACAGTGAAAAAGTAGTAGACCCCGTTGTTTGAGGAGTTTCCCAGTGCATTCGGATCAGCTGTCAAACCCCATCACTTAGGTAGCCCTGGTTCAGTGATGTTCAGAAAGACAAAGCTTAATTCACAATATGACAGCCCTGATAAGGTTACAGCCCCTTGTATATGAGTCTGCTTTGTCCCTGAGGAAAAGCCAGCAGAGTTGGATGACGTCAGCGTTTGTGTTTTTGATGAAATGCCACTGACAGCATTGTGGTGGAGGCCCACCCGCCGGAGGGTTAGCTGTTCTCCCCCTGAGGACGTGCTCGGTCCCTGTGGAATAACAGGCCCACCCCCTTGCGGAAGCGGTGGTCCCGCATGCTGTATATGATCACATTGCAGCAGCTGTTGGCTGTCAGCATCCAGAAGGCGAAGAAGGAGAAGCTGCACCAGGTGTATCCCAGCACGCTGCCCAGCACAAAGACGGCAATGGGTGAGAACGAGGCCGTGAAGGTGACTGTGAGGATGCCGATGGTCTTGGCTGCTTTGATGTCAGAGAAGGAGGGCTTGCAGGGGCACCCAGCACCATACCCCCGACCGTGCCCCCCCTCGGACAGCAGCTTACGCTTGTGTGTGTGGTGTCGGATTCTGGTGAAGGACAGGATGTTGACCACCAGCGTCCCACCCAGCAGCGTGAAATCAAAGATGGGGAAGAGCAGCAATACATTGGTGTCAGGTGCCAGGTGGGCCCCGTCCCTCCAGGGGACATAGTTACACATTCGGCTGCACCCGTTATACTCCAGTGTGAAGCTGTCGCTGAGGAAGAGCGGCGCTAGGGCAAGAAGGAAGCTACCGGCCCAGGAGAGGAAGATGAGGAGCAGCATGCGGCTGCGAGTCACCATGGAGTCCTTGTGCAGCGGCCACAGGACGGCCACACTGCGCTCCGCTGTCATTAGGAAGATAGTGCTGATAGAAACGAATGTGCAGCCAGCAAACACAGGTCCAATTAGCTTGCAGGGTTGCCACGCCCCCCCAAATCCTCCCACAGAGGCTGGGGAGTCCCCCTGGACCCATACGGGGGGCGCGCTGGTTGCCATCAGCATGATCTCAGTAAAGATGGAGAAGGGCACAACCAGCACACCAACTATCATGTCCGCCAAGGCCAGGGACACTATGGAAAACAAAGTGACGTGGATGTGGAGACACCACCACACCTCAGAAACGTGGATCCCATTCAAACCAGCAATGCTTATGATTACTACACCTTTGACAAATGTGTCATATTATTACTGAGCTCACGCGCTAATTCTTTTAATTTGATCTTTTCCAAGAGTAAATAATCAATCTAATTCAAAACTTTAAGAAACCACAACACAGAATTTATCTACTGTGATTCCCTAAATTTAACTCAGAGAATAATTTGGTCCTTTCCAGGGTTCAAATTAGATCGGACTCTGCAGGTCTCATTTGTTTAAAAGTTTACAAAAGCAATCTATATACCAAAGAGTGGAGGTGACATGATAAAAGGCCCTCTTAATCCTAAAGCAAATTTCACAGCAAATTCTCACTTCACAGTATAAACAATGCTAGCTGCTAATGACCAATTTGGCACAGCAAGGAATCTGCTCTGCCAGAGCTGAGAATCACCCTCAGCTGACAAAGTGTGAGAATACACACTGCTGGAAACCAAGGTGATATTATGTAATTTTGTTTATTTTCGCGTTTATTTTTACAATGCCTCCTTCTAAGGCCCTACAATTGAAAAATTTTTGAGCTGAAACATTCAGAGTTAACAATTATCCTTCTGTACCGTAACCTTCTACTAAGATGCAATTTGAGAAGAATTACTGTGTAAAAGAAGCAAACAATGGCACCGTGTCAGAGTGTTCGTGTGCCAGTTCTGAAAGCTCACACAGGTGCAAACGACTTCGTTATGCACATTGTTTACCTTTGAGGAGCCCTTGCGGCGTGCGGAACTGACGGGTTTGGATGAAGACGACAAGTGTGATGACATTGCCGCCGACGATAGCGAAAGCCAGGCTGGCCATGAAGACCACAGCCATGGTGTGCCCGAGCAGACTGCAGCAGCAGGAATCACAGAGAGGAGCCATCATCTCGTCCACCCTCGGTCCAGGTGGCGTGGCTGCTGTCGTGTTGGGACTCTCCACAGCCCCCATCCCAAGCGCTTGGGGGACACTCAAGTTTTCCCAGCCGCTCGCCATACCAGAGATGGGCAAGGGGGGGTGCTGGAGAGACGTGCTAGAATCAAGTGCCCCAGGGCCTGGGGAACTGGTAATCCTGTGAAGAGGGTGAAAGAACTGCACTGCACCAAGAGACACATTCAGCAGGGCAACACAAATAGTACTAATTGCTGTCTCATAAGACAAAAATCCAAGACAGGACAAGAGATGGCACAGGAAATCAGCGGGTGCCACTGCCGTCTCACCCCTGTAAGGCTGGATGTTCAAATCCCATCTATGCTCCATATCTGGAGAGTTTTCACATTCTCCTTCTCTAGGGCTAATGTCTTCCCTCAGTCCAATGACTTACAGTTAGGTGAACTAGTGTCTCTATAGCGCTCATTGTGTGTAGTCTCTGAAGGATTGGCATCCCATCCAGGGTGTCCCCTGCCCCGTGGTCAGAAGACAGATAGTCAAAAGGCCTAGCAAATTCAATGACCTTTTAGCAGAGATTTGTAATTCCAATGCTCCCTGCTTCAGGATGTTTCCATTAATCATCCTAATTTTTTTAATGAAGTTATCATGTGGTGGCTGAATTCAGTTGCTCTGGACCTACAGACATTGTAGGCTAGATGGGCAGGACCACCTAAGTTCTCCATTCCTGGAATCACCTTAATGTATGAGGCCACCTAATCACCCAGTTCCACATCTCTGTATATCACAGAGCTTAATGTCCACATCTTGCCAGCCAAGGAAATGGAGTGAGGAAGTACAATGAAATGCCAGGGGCAAATCTAGTGTGTCATATTAACATCTGACAAAGTGATGTTTGATTTCTGAGCGAAATATTGCCTTGGGGCTGGACGGAGACATCGCTCTTCACCTGTTGTCTGTCACAAGACATAATGCCAAGTAGACTAGATGTTGATTTGAATATTTTTATTTTGGATGGCGACAGTATCAAAATTTCTGGTCAATATGAAAAGATTTTTCAGTTTCATCTTGATGGAAATAATAAGCAAACCACAGCTTCTGCTCTGCACTCAGGCTAGGTCATTTCATGTCTCAAGGTAATAAAATGTCCATCTGTCAGTCTCATACAAGGACGAAAATGCAAAAAATCCAGTCAAGTAGGAACCATTTTAAAATGTCCTTAGGCATTAAAAAAGGAGGTATACATCGATATTGTTAGCACTTTAACATTGACCAGACGTTATGTCCAACTACTAAAATGTTAGATTACATTGGTATAAAACGTGTATAAGTTAGGGCTGTCAAATGATGTATTTTTTTCGTGATTACTTGCACATCTTATTGATTAATCACACAACCAATTCCACACCTTAGATATTAATCGCACAATTAATCATATATACGATCATGCTGAAATACCATTTATAATATTTTATAGCATGTATATTCAATATAGAAATGTATTTATTCCAAACAGTAGTCCAAAAATAACAACTATGTCAGAGTTTCACTCCACCATACCAATCAGCAAACGTTGCTCTTAGAATAGAAGGTGAATGATGCAAAAAAACAAAAAAATCTGAAAACCTTGCCAAATTGCTCTAACGGCAGAAGCCTTACAACCATCGACAGTTCACTTAATAACTGGCAACATTCTCATTTTAAGGCACTAGCCTTCAGTAGAGTAAAACAATTTCACATTGAGGGAAACAATGTTCTTGTGGTATTTGAATTTGACAGCACAAATATTACAAATGCTGTTGTAGCGATTCCCCGGTGAAGCACCGTTCTGAGACGTTCTGTGTAAACACCGCCCTTTTATTACAACCAGTCAGTAAGGTAAAAGTAACCAACACACTGGCATTGAATTGTCCAAACACAGGGGACGGATTGACTATCATTACACCGCATGATCAGGGCTAACTCTCTACACACACAGAAGGTTACACTGTATAATCACAACAGCAAACAACTACATCTACGCAGAACATAATTACCACAAAAATTATGCACAAGGGTACACAATTCAACTATTTACAACCAGGTGTATGGTGGAAGTTACGCTGACCCAGGCTGCAACAATATTCTTATCTTTTTAAAAACCAGTCAAACCAAGTAATGATGTGTTTTTGCCCCTCTATCAGCCTTTCCACGGGATGTTAAGTTGATGTTTGAAATCATTTGTTTGTAAAATTTTGGATTGGGCAGACCGAAGCTCTGACATTGTTTACGACCAGAATATTACAGGTCTCTATTAAAAATCCTTGCTCATACCATTCTTTGACTGGGTTATGAAAATTACCACGTGTTAACACAAAGAAATAATAACAATCTATGATGTTATTAACACTAACGCATTAACACATTAACTTTGACTGCCCAAGTGTCAAAATTGTTTGCAAGAGCTTAAAAAGAGAAATTCTAGGCTAGGGGAGGGCAGAGCTACAAAACAACTTGAAATCATATTCATAATTACACACAGGCTTAAATAACTGAAGGAAATCTAAATTTGCAAAAACATCTCTGGTGATGGTCAAGAGACTAAAGACCTGATTGAATGCTTAAATCAGATATTGACAAAGTGCATTTAGTATTGTAATCAATTTTCTGGGGAGGTTTTACATGAATCAGTCACTACAGAAGTCATTCATGTTTGAACTAGCCTGTCAACTACAAAACTTGCTTTATTAATGGAAATAGCATATATGTATTATAGTTCTAAATCCAAATGCCTGAAATGATTTCCCAGTCCAATTCAATCAGGGAAAACTCTTCAATCACTAAATATGTCAACAACCTGGGCTCTGACCAGGATGGGCCATAAAAAGATTGATGGATGTATTGATGGATGTATGGATACACTGTGATGTCATTGAATACTGTGACACCTTGCTACAGCTGCTTCTGCTTTCAATGGTTAAACATGACTAAGCAGAGATGAAAAGCAACCAGTTTCGCTTCACACCATTGACTAGCAAGCGCAGCCTCAGGAAGCACATTGGGGTCTGCTAAAACCAGAGTGTTTGGAAAATGCTCCTGTACACTCAGGCAGAATGATGAGATGGAGAGAGACCACTTCAGGACTCCCAAAACCCTCCACTTCACGGCCGGTACCTGATCTCTGCTAATGCCAGTTCAGACTCTCAATGAACAAAACACTGCTCCTAATATTTACAACATCTGTTTGAGATAAGCTGATGAATGCAGTGATAGTATATTCAATGGCAGCTATCTGTTTACGTTCACGGGTGGCCATGTAACCCTTTATGTTATGTCTTACAGAATATGAAACCGTATTGCAAAAAAAGTCACAGATGATGTCTCTATACGCATTAGAACGAAAAACCACAATGATACCATTTAATCCACCATTTTGTTTCAGCAAATCTCATTCTGAACATGTGCTTGTGATTATGATATATTGTCTTATTCACCAAAACATATTTGCTCTGCAGGGTTTTTACAAAGTGTACTTTAGACTGCCATAGGATTTTATACATTTTCACCATGAACCCCACCAAAGCACCTTCCATTTACCGTATAGTGGTAGTTCCCAACTTACATTTGTAACCCATATCCATTTAGTCCCAAGCTTAGTTCCTTCACCGCTATGACACCTGCTGGCCATCTGCAGGGCCTCAATGACAAGAGCCCATAGAGAACCATCATTTGCTCTGCTTCTCACCCAGAGCATAACACACTCTGGGTGTTCAGCCTCCTGGCTGTCATAGATGCTGTCACACCCCCCACTTCATTAGACCTCAATGGGAAACTGGCCATTTCAACTGTATTGCTAACAGAAGACTTTGTAAGGAATCAGTCCTGGTCAGAGTCGCATTTAACCATTCAAAAATTAAACTTACCATCCCCATCTGTCACAGACATATTCATAATTTAATGATTTCATAACGTTAAACAGTGACTCAGCCAGTTTTAAGTACACTGTCCAAAATGATGATGTTTCATTGGTGGTCTAAAGATATAAGGTAGGATTGTCAGCTGACAGCCTACACTGGAAGTACTGTCATTAAGGATGGTTGTTGTTTGGTTCAAATCCCAAGAACGTTGTTGTTGCGTTTGGAGAGATGTATTCAGTAAAATATTGACAAATTCCTATTATTTAAAACTGAAAACTGTAATAGTATTACCAGTAAAATGACTCAAGTGTAATCATTTTTAATTGTACTGCACAATACTTCATAATTCCATATATCTTCTTGTCACATAACCCTTCTAATTGCTGGTTGTGGTCAGGGTCGTGAGGGGTCTGATAGAGCCACAAGGAGTTCTCCTTGGATAGACTTCCAGTGATAAAGCACATGAGAATGGAGTCAATGAGTGGATGGAACAGATGTACTCAGCTTGTAAATGACATCTCCCATATGACAGGGATCTGTAAATGGGGGCCGGTCTATCGCAAATTAGGAGTCTAACCTTTGAAAAGATTAAATCTGCCTTTCAGTCAATAGTAAAATCATATAAAGCGCTTTGTGACAATGCTCCTTGTTTAACCTCTGTATAAATAAATTGAACTCTGTATAAATAAATTGAATTGAATATTAAACTACCTACCCAGAAGGCAAAAGAAGATTATGGCCTTTCTTGCTAAAATTAAATGTGTGTATGTCAAATCTTAAAACATGGACAAAATTATGTACGTGATATATCAAATATTTAGTTAAGCTTTTATAAAACAGTAATTATTTTGTATGAAAATTAAATGTAGTAAGCAAAGTTTGACTGGTCAATTTTTAATGTATTTCATCTGACCATCACGCTTTAACTATTTTTTTTTTGGGGGGGGGGGATAATACTCTGTCATTCTGCCAAATTTGCTCCCATGGTGATACTACTAAAAGACCAACAGCAAGTACATCAAACTTCGTCCATTGCCATGGCAATTATGGTCTTAATAGGAAGTAGAATATAAGTACAATAGTACAATAGAAAGTACAATATAAAATAGAAAAGAAAAATGTATAACACTTCAGTACTTCAGATATTGTTTTTGATGCGTCCTTAAGAAAAAAAAAAAATGTTTTTGAAATCTAGTGGTTTGTAATGGCGACAAAATACAGAGGACTGCGCTGTCTTTGTAATTAGTTTTCCATTTATCTAGAAACTTCTGAGCAGGCTTGACTTTCACCATTCATACTAGATATATTACATGCACTTCTTTCCAAAGTTTGTTGCAAATCAAAACATTTAGAATAATGAGCCCTGATTTGTTCCAGAAAGTCTCAAAAGTCAGTAAAACACAGAGGAGACACACATTTAAAACTAAAGGCAAAAAACCTCACCTGCATATTACTGGATTTTGTGAAAAGGTCCACTCAGTGACACTCTCTGAACATAAGCCTAGATCCAGACTGAAAGCAGAACCAAATCCCAGACACAGAACAGGAGAGTCAGCACCATCAGCACAGTCTTCCCTTAAAGTGTAGACCTCAACTTCATTGGCCTTCTTCCCCAGATTTCCTTGCTTAACCTCCCTCTTTCTCTCGCTCTCTCTCTCCCCCCCTTCTCTCCCTCTCTCTCTTCCTCTCTCCCTCCCTCTGTCTCCCTCTCACTCTCTCCCTCTTTCTCTGTCTTCTTCTCTCTTCCTCTCCCTCTCTCTCTCCTTCTCTCCCTCTGTATCCCTCTCTCCCTCTGTCTCTCTCCCTCCCTCCCTCTCTCTCTGTCTCCCTCTCTCCCTCTCTCCCTCTGTCTCCCACTCCCTCTGTTTCTCTCCCTCTCTCTCTGTCTCCCTCTGTCTCCCTCTCTCTCTCCCTCTCTCTCTCATCTCAGGTTTTCCCTTCCTCAACTGCCACCCCCGCCCCACGGCTGCTCTTGCCCTCTCTCTCTCCTCCTGTCTGGGTTTCACATGCCTTCTCTATTCCTTTGCTATCTTCAACCTCTGAAGGCCCACTCACCACCTTCTGTACCCTGAGTCCTTATTCTACTTCCTCCATCTCAGCTTTTGATTCCCACAACTGCACACACCGTGATTTCAGTATAAACTTAACTGCATAAGTCAGAACCACCATCACATCCTTTCCTAACAGCCCTTCCTCTTCTGACGTAAAAAAATAAATGTGCTGTACATGGTCAGGTAATTCGTCTGACCACAGTGCCCATTTCCAGTCAAAATGTCAATAGAAACGGGCAAATCTCAGGGGCTTCAATTTGTCTGTTGCTTCCAATGAAGAAAAGAAATACCAACAATACAGGGAGAATCATGTCGCTGCTCTGGCATTTCGAGAGTCAAATAAATGAGGCTCTAGTCATTATTGACATAAAATAAATATATAACGACACTGGAACTGAGGGAGAGGAGAAACAGACTGATGCATTTTTACATTTATTTACAATTACAAATAAAAACAATATCAGTCACCTGCGTTACCCCCCTGAGGCAGATGACAGCCCTGTCCCTACATATTTATTTTTAAAACTTTGTGTATTTTTTTCTGAATACTAGAATAAAAAGATACAGGTTTCTCTTATATTTCCACACAAGTGATACCACTGTATTCTGTGTTATTTTTTGAGCTGCCTGCTTCATTTTAAGCTGTTTTCTAAAGGACAAGGCAGGCGGGTTCCAGCAGGAATCTGAAACCACAACCTTCCCCAGATTACCTTCTCAGGCAGCTTTTAACCCAGTCCACCTCAAATAACCTCTTCAACTTTTCCCAACATTCACATGCCATCAGTCTTACACCACTTTACAGGAGATCAGTCCACATAATCACACAAATCTGATTCCCTCTAATTTTCAGTGCTTTCCTCTGAGCTTTAATAGCTTTGTCTTTCTTAATGACTCCAAACAGACTTTCTCCTCCTCTCCTACACAGCGGGCCTCAATCCCCTATCTTTGCATGCCTTCTTTGTTCATACCTCTCTCAGATATTCTGTGGTGTGGTTTCACAGTTACTCACTTAAGCAGCCCTTCACAGCTCCTTGCCAGAGTCAGACGGGATTGACTTCACACCCTTCATGTCCTATGACAATCCCTCCATCTTCTCTGCCATTCTCTCAGTGTTTCTGAGTGAAAGGACTGTTTCCCATGGCAACAGTCACCCAGACCATTCTTACAAACAAGTGCTGATTTTTACAAGCACCCTGTTCATGACAATTTGGTCAAAATGTGCACTGGCCTGTACTTTACTTGACCCCTGTGCCCCTGGTTTACTTTCCTGACTACATGTCATACATGGTCCCCAAACACAAGGCCAGTAGGCACTGACCGGGAAAACACGGTCAAAGTCATGCTCAAAACATTCCTTATTATATCGCCATGATCCACCAGGTGCAGAATCAGTGCCACGGACGCTGACAAACTTACAGTCCGCTCCTGCCACAGTGCCCTGATCAGGACAAGACTGCCTGTGAACGTGTTGTCCCTCGCACGCATGCACAGCCCCCCCACAGATGCAGCACCAGCTGACCCCACATGCCACAATGCTGTCTTCACTGCTATTTTGCCATAACCTCAGTGAAATTTTTATGTCAGCACTGGGTTACATCAGCTGAGTGGGTGAAGTGTTTCCATGTAGATGGAAAATTAATATTTACGTGAATGGAGTCACTGTCATTAATTCAGGCCCATATTAAATAAATTGATCTACTTCTGTTTATCTTTTGCACAAACATGACAATGTCTTTATTCCATTCGTGAATAAGACGTGTTGATTGTTTGTTCAATGACTAACAGCCTTCTCTGGACACTAAAACACTGCGGTAAACAAGGAAATATAATATGCAATATTTCATAATGTTAGCATTAATCAAAGTCAAACTATTACTGCTATGGTTTTTAACAGTCCTTGGGTAGCATAGGGTGAGAGTTACAAAGAACTCAGTGATCTAAAGAAGTACTATTAAAACATGTAAAACAGCTGGAAAATAATACCTAGGAATTAATTTGGAAATAAACCAGAAAACAGAACTCTCACCCGCTGACCTGAATAGCAGCTTAAATTCCTGCTTGTCTAAAAATCAAATCAACGAGTCCCTAATCATGAAATTGATTCCCAAAGTCTAAAATACACCAATCCCACAGCATCTATCAGTAACAGAAGAGCATTGCTTTTATTGAAAAATTAATATAGGGCTGTGACTGCTGTACTTCTTTCAGAGAAAAGAGGTTAATTAAAGTGTACATATAGCTGAACACAGACTCTCACAAGCAACACACACATCAACCTCAGCAGGTAAAGCACACTAGGGAGGCTATGCACAGCACAGCCAAAATATTTGCCTCCCCAACCCCACATTTTTTAAGGACCATCGGTGTCACCATGGTCACTAACGTGCTATGTGCACACAGCTTCGAAGTCATGTGTGACCGATGTCACCCTGTGGAATTATTCCAGTAAAGCTAAATGCCATGGTAAAATTCAAGATATAGTAGGTTCCAGAAAATTGAATATTCTTCTCCACCCCTGTTCAGTGCATATATGCGTGAAACATGTCTGATGTCATGTTCTAATCTCGGTCAGGGATGCAAGTGGTCTGAGGACCAATCAGGGCTCAGGCAGAGGCCTGTATACCAATCAGTAATCAGGAGAGGCTAGACAGGAGGTAGTTCATCCATGTTGTGTAGATGTGCAAGGCACAGTGGGTTAAGCCATTAGAGGCATGGAGCATCAACAGTAGCCTTAATTAGTAGAAGAAATTGCATGGCAAACACAAAGAATCACACCAAAAGTGGTTTTATAAGTCTCTGTCTCTAAATCATCCACATAAAATTACATTTTCCTGTCATGAAATTTATAAACATTTCATTTGTGCTTCTGCCTTCGTCTTTTAATGCAACTGTACATTAAAATACAGACTGACACCCACGCAATCATGTCTTTAATTTCGTATAGCTTCTTAAATTTGTCTATAGAGAACACGTTCACCTGCTCAGCTTCAGGAAAAGCCCTGGGAACTGATCTGCCTTGACTTGTGTTTCAGCTCAGACATGTTCACGAGCCACCAGCTCTTGGGGAGCACAATCACTCCCATGCATACAGATGCCATTAGCAGGGGGCGTCGCACATTTTGATCCCAGAATCGTTCCCACACGGGTCCCGCAGGAGGCCATATTGTATGCCAGTACAGATGGGAAAAGTTACATATAAGGTCCCAGCCTCCCTCCAATCAGATCTAGTTTAACAAGTCCAGAAGAGGCCTAGTGGCATATTTAACTTACATATTTTCATATTCTGTGGAGGGCAGTTTGGCAAGGAATCTGTGTCATAAGCCCTGTTGTGTACGTCTGCCCTGTGACCTATGTATTTGTATTGCTGCTCATTGCAATGACGCAAGAGAACGGAAAGCCGCTAACACAGCTGTGGACTTTCTTGGAGAGGTGCTCTGTTGCATTTAAAATTATATTCAATGTCCAGGGCATGACTGCAGAGACAGAAAACAGGATATTAATGCATTAGGCTAACAACGCTACACTCCGCTACGAGACGAGTCGAGTACAATGGTTCCATGACTGCTTCAGACAATTATAGGTATACAGGCCACCATCTGCTGTTTAACTTAGAAACATTTCTCACAAATATCTTTCAAATGGTAGTACCAAGAGTAACAGTTCCTAACACAGGGCTCTACAAAGCCCAAAGTAGCCATAAATCTATGATGAATGTCACTGAACACAGCAAAATTAAAACTAAACTGCTCAAAAGCAATATATCCATCCATCCATCCATCCATCCATCCATCCATCCATCCATCCATCCATCCTCCACCCACCTACCCAAATCAGGAGTTACTGTATATGGGTGCCCCATGGTCTCTGAGCTGGCCAGGTCCAACAGGTGCAGCTTGGACATGACAGCCTCGTTTCTGTGCCCTGGATAGGTGAATAGTCAGGTGTTATCCAGCCCGCAGCAACTCCCGCACAGGCAGGCATCTAAGCTGATGACATCCATTATCCCTAGTCGTATTTTGTAGCCAGAACCACTCCCCTCCCCTAGTCATGTGTTTTAGCCGGCGGCACCCCCCACGTCTTAGTCATGCATTTTAGCCAGTAACACCCCCCCAACAGTCGTATATCTTAGCCAGCGCCACGCCCCCTCCCTGTTTATGGTCGGAAATGAGACAATATCCAATCATCTTCAAATTGCCAATTTTCTTTCTTGATTAATGAAAACCTTCTTGGGAAACATTTTCGCTTTCATCCCTCCTGCACCAGTCCACAATAGCAGCACATTTTGAATGCCCCTGGCCGTTCCTCTAAATCATGGCCCCGGATCAGGAAACCCACAAAATCTAACCGGAGTCATATTCCATTATTCTTATCTGCTGCACACAGGCGATCGGGCTTGCTTTGAACACTCTGATTTTTCTCCAATGTAAATGCTTCGAACCCTGTAGGACACTCAGTTAAAGCACCAAGGGGGTGCTGATTGGCAGGGGCCAGGACAGATGGTAGCTCACTTCACAGTGGAGTATCAGCCCAATCCTTCCAACTACAAGCTTTTTAATTGCAGCAAGTTTAATATCTGTTACTCGAGCTGGAATTACCGCGGCTGCTGGCACCAGACTTGCCCTCCAATGAATCCTTCTTAAAGGATTTAAAGTGTACTCATTCTCATTACAGGGCCTCGAAAGAGTCCTGAATAGTTATTTTTCATCACTCTCTCCCCATGTCAGGGAAGCTTCATCTGCTTCAAAACCAAGTGAAATATTTTTGAAATGTGCACAGTGCATACCATTGCAAGGAAGCATACTTAACCAGTAATTTAACATGTGCAACCCAGGCAAAATACTTAACTCCAGTTTGAAACGTTACACAAAGTCAGACAGGCCAGAAGCAACATTATGCTTTGTAAAAACATTTTAAAATATTTATATTTGTTCCTCCCCCCACATCATGTGAAGCTACTTAAGTATAATGGACCTTTTTCATATAACATTATTCTAAGGTATTAATATTAGTGTCAGGTGTGTGCTTGAAAGGATTCCAAGGCGGGCTGAGGAGTGACACGAAGGTTTATTATACAAAGGGGTAAGGTCCAAAACAAAAAGACAGGGGATCATCAAGGGACAATCTGAGAGGCAGGAACACGGCAGGACCACAGCGGGACCAATGCAGAGACAGGCAGGTCCACGGCAGGACCACGGCAGAGGTGATGTCAATGACTGGACTGGGGGAAAACAGGACTGGGAAGCACTCTTAAAGACTAATAACAAGGGGAAAACGCAGAACAGGTGTGCCCCATTAGGGCACACAGGGGAAACACAGAAGGAGCAGGGAAGCAGGGCATGACAATTAGATGCTACCCACACATTGTTAGCTTCAAAGACGTGAACTGGGTTGCAACTCTGACTTGAGACTTGACTCAGACTTGGAGTTTATGACTGTTGAACATCCCTGGTACAGGCAGAGTAGCCACACATTTTCCTGCCTGCAGGACTCCTCTTTTAAATCATCTCATTCACTCAGCACTTAAGCTGTGGCTGGATACTGAGAAATTAAGAGGCAAAGGTTCAACAGAAAAAATGCCTTAGAAAGGGTCAGACATCAACCAAGACACGGCAGTGTGGTAGACCTCCTCTTGCTCAGTCATCGGGTCAAACATGTAGACATTCTATTATATCTTCACCAGCAGTCCAGATCCCCAAGGACTGACTGGGTTTTCGGTGTACCCATGTTCCTCGTTTCCCTATTCACTTTAATTGACTTTGCTCTGATTGCCCTCATGTGTCTCTCCCGGTTCCTATTTTACATAAGTATAGGTTCCCCTCTTGTTGTGGTTGAGTGTTTGTTCTGTTCAGTTGGTTTGTTCTGTGTAGTTTCTGGTCATTCAGTTTCTTAAGTTAGAATCATTTGGATTGTCTGTGTTGTTGTTTGTAAGGGATACTAGCAGTCCTGTTTTTAATTCCTAGTCTTGCTTCTGGTTCCCAGAATTGTAATGGCCTAGCCATGTCTGTTTGAATGTCTTGTGCCAACGATTCTAGCCTTGTCTTGTTTGGTTTATCTCTGAGTTCACTCCCTAGTGTTCAGGGCAGAGCCTTGTGTTTATACCTTTGTTGGTCATTAAACCCCATTTGCACTTGCACTCATATCCTCACCATCCATGGCTCGTGGCCCGGCGACCCAAGACTGTGGTGGCCCATGACAGAAATGTGAAACCCTTGTCATTGCCAGCTATCGCGTGATGGTGATGACACATGATGTGAAAACAGTGCCAGCGGTGACGGTAACCACATGTGCGTCTCCTTTGGCAGCTCCAGCTGCTCCTTACCTTAGGAAACAGATTGCCTTGGTAATTTCAATTAAACTGAATTTAAACCTTAAGTGGATGAAAAAAGAAACAAGCATTAAAGGGAAAGCATAAAATACTACACTGGGGCTAATTTGAATCACCTGCTGAGGGCCAACTCAGCTTTTTATACCCACAGAAGCCCATAATGGCCCCACAGGGGCATGTTTGCTAGATCTCTGAAAAAATAAGTCAGGTAGCACTGGCACCCTTTGCTGAGCTCCTTTGCGACCAGGGGCCTCTCACAATAATGTCCCAGTCCTATACCCAGTCAATCAATCTCAACATTTCTGGAAAAGCATCCAAAGAGTTCTTCAAATGATTTGTGTCTCAAGCATCTTCCTTCACAACTGATGTGAAATGGGGGGTCAACATCAAAACGACAGCCAGCTAGCAAGGTTCACTTATTGCCCCACCTATATTCTTCCCGTTATATCAATATTGCTCTGGATGGGCACGAGGTGCAAATCATACTGCACGGATATTTTTTTGTCCATTCTGATTGCAATTTTGCTCTTGTTGTGAGGTGGAAGAATTCCGTCGGATAATGGTACAGCAACTAATGAAATTTTTTTAGGCTTTTTCCCTCATTTCAAAGTTACCAATTTTCTTTCATCATGTATTCTGTTATTGTTAAAATTACTACTATTTATTTACTTTTCTTTCGGCTGCTTCTATCAGGGGTTGCCACAGCAGATCAACTTTCTCCATCTCCTCCTGTCCTCTGCATCCTGCTCTGTCACCCCAACCACCTGCATGTCCTCTCTCACCACATCCTCTCACCTCCTCTTTGACCTTCCTCTTTTCCTCTTTACTGTCAGCTCCATTCTCAGCATCTTTCTCCCAATACACCCAGCATCTCTCCTCTGTACACATCCAAACCAACGCAATCTCGCCTCTCTGGCTTTGTCTCCAAACCGTCCAACCTGAGCTGATCCTCTAATATACTCATTCCTAATCCTGTCCATCCCCGTCACACCCAATGCAAATCGTAACATCTTTAACTCTGCCACCTCCAGCTCTGCCTCCTGTCTTTTCGTCAGTGCCAC
>JAACJT020000251.1:0-11949 GCA_009936485.2 Gymnarchus niloticus | reverse complement strand
TTCAAAACCCGTGGTGGGTGTGAGTCTCCAGAACGAACCAGCCAACGCTGGCGCTAAATGAGGCTTCAAAACCCGTGGTGGGTGTGAGACTCCAGAACGAACCAGTCAACGCTGGCGCCAAATGAGGTTTCAAAACCCGTGGTGGGTGAGACCCTGAACGAACCAGCCAACGCTGGCGCCAAATGAGGCTTCAAAACCTGTGGTGGGTGTGAGTCTCCAGAACGAACCAGCCAACGCTGGCGCTAAATGAGGCTTCAAAACCCGTGGTGGGTGTGAGTATCCTGAACGAACCACTCAACGCTGGCGCTAAATGAGGCCTCAAAGCCGTGGTGGGTGTGAGTATCCTGAACGAACCACTCAATGCTGACGCTAGATGAGGCTTCAAAACTGTGGCCAGCATTAATTGGTAGGTCGGGCTACTCCCACCCAGGAGGAGTCTTGAAGCCTCATCGTCTCCGTCACTAGAAAGTACTACAATAAGCCGAATGGTGTTCACAAGCGAGCCTGACACAACGGTTGCAAAAACGCAGCTCTTCCTGTCGGTTGCTAATGCTGCTAGCATAAGGCAGACCTGGCTCTTCTAGCATGTTTCCATACCCATGCACTGACACCAATCGGTCACAGCACTTTCCGAAACGTTCACTGTACGACCTAATTAGTTACTTAATCCGGATCTATTATATAATCCGGATCTGTTATTTAATCCGGATCTGTTATGTAATCCGGATCTGTTTGTCGAATCGTGTGATTTAAGGTGTCTGCCACTCACCTACCATGAAACTGGAATTTTGTTATGTATTGCCCATTGTTTTCTTTTGCAGCGTCGCTCCTGAGAATCCCCGATACAGTTTTCCCATGAGACTGAGGAACGCCGTGTAAATACAGAGTGACCGCCGCCACCAGTAACTGATACATTATTGCAAAAAATTACAGTTCTGTAACAACTCCGCTTAACCACAGCTGTCAATGAATGGATTGTATACGCGCAGTTTCCCACCGACCGAAGAACACGATTGGCACGCGTGGCATCCAATCGGAGGCTGCGCTTCACCACGTGGTCAAACGAAGCGGCCAATGAGAGTTAAAGAAAACCAGGACTCGCCCGCTCAGACCTCGGCTTTAATACGTGTCAGTGCTGTCGTAAAAATCAACGACACTGTCGCAAAAGCAGTATTATTCTGCCGGGTGCCTCTGCTTTAAAAACAATGAATATGGCGCTTCTAAAACAGATATCTTCGTAAATAAATTTAGATTTTTACCTATGGGTTAAATCCAAAATGCTCTTTTTGGTTCGAAACAATTTAATTTTGGCGGTGCCGTAAATTGTTTGTGCCGTAACGCGTATGCCCACCCCTCACGAGACGGCGGAAGTAACGAAAGCTGCTCGGCTTCTACTTGGTGTTTTCAGACGAGAACATGAGATAAAAATGTTGTACTTTGGCAGTAAAATCCCATGTCCGTCGCTTATCCTTTGCTTGATGACGTAGGGCATTTTTGTTTAGCTCGTCAGAGTAGAAATTCCGGTTTCCTTGAGCGTCTTGCCACGTCGCACACAAACCTTCCACATAAACGTCCCTCGACTGAAGTGAGAGTTTGAGTATCCCGACTGTGCATCACGCCGTGTCGAGTATAGTTACTCAAAAATCGAAAAGCCACACGCCAGCTGTCCATGTGTGTATGGAGATGAGAGGGCAGGCACGCATTTGTCGTTCACTTGACTGTGTGGCTGAGATTCCTGCTAGTCCTTTCTTGGTCAGATAGGGCTGCAGGTTCCCCTGTCAGAGATGGAGTTTAGGAAAACTGTCCTTGTAACTGGAGGAGCAGGGTTCATGTAAGTACCACAGCACACTGTGCAGCCCTGTTCATATCAGCCTTTCCTGAAGTTTGGGTCTGGGTGCTGCTGATCCTGGTCTTAGGCCCCAGCATGGTCCCAGGTTTGTTATCTGGCTCCTCGGGTTAAAAAATAGGCAGGTGTGCTGTGTTTATCTTTGTTTATGTGGTGTTGTAGTGGATATTCACATGTTTATGTTTTATTTAGTGGCTCACATATGGTCATCAGCCTTGTAGAAAAATACCCAGAGTGGCAGATTATCAACTTGGACAAGGTAGGATTTACTTCTTTGACACTTTGGTCACTTTTGAAGTCGGATGCAGACTAAACAACGTGTTTAAATGTGTTTTATGTAGCTGTCGCTTGTTATTCGCATATGTTTTGTACTAGGTGGTGATGAGTAATATGGATTTCTAATTGGAGCCCTTCTTTTTTCTTAGCTGGATAAGTGTTCAAGTTTAAAGAATGTCTCGTGTGTGGAACAGAGCGCAAATTATAAATTCATTCAGGTAAGAAACTGAATTAAGGGAGGAAACATTTAGAATTCCAAACATACCACAAAAGTGATCTAATTGTCTGTCTTTATACTTATTTTTATGCAAAGGGGGACGTATGCGATCCATACCTCATAAATGGTCTCTTCGAGACTGAAAACGTTGATATCGTCTTTCATTTTGCCGCTCGATCGCACGTAGGTGAGTATGTGAGGTGAAATGTAATGAACTTGAGTCTTAATGGTGTCACATGAAGAGTTTGCAGATGCAGGAACGTTTACTTTCAGTCTCGACGTGTGTTAGACGCTTCATCGCTAGATTGTCATCGTTGATCATCATCGATAATCATCAGGTCCCGGTGTTCTGGGAGCAGAAAGGGCCACTGGGACCGGTGGTCCTTGGCCCTGCATAAGAATCTTCTCACTGGGCAAGGAAGTGAATGGTATCTGGGTGTCATCCATTGAGATGAGGCTTTAGTCTGTTTTATTTTTCAGACGATTCCTTCCGATGCCCCGCGGAATTCAAGCGAGTGAACGTGGATGGAACCTGCGTGCTGCTGAAGGCTGCGCTCCAGGCCAGCGTTGAGCGATTCATTTACGCAAGCACGGATGAGGTGTACGGAGGGAGCGTTGACGAGGTCGGCCCCCTTTGTGCACCGTGTGTCTGAATGCTTATCTGACAGAAATGCAGTGTACCATGGTGATGAAGTGTGTCTAGTGATGGCGCGTCTCAGACATTTAGACATTTTCAGACATTTTGTAAAGTTTTTTTTTCTTGCTGATAACACACAAACTGTGCAACAGCGTAGGTGTACATTAGCAATGATTGCTCAGCAGCTGGTTTGGTTCTCAGGAATATGATGAGTTTTGTCCCAGAAGACCTACGAATCCATACTCTGCTTCAAAAGCTGCTGCGGAATCCATCGCCTTGTCCTACTGGGACAAAAACAAGGTAATCATGACCTGTTAATAAGTAAAGTCAGTGTTGGGCAGCTTTAAATCTGCTGGGTTTTGCGATTTAGATTTTATGCATACTGAACAAAAATGTGAATGGAACACTCAACCCTTTCCAAGATTTTACTGAAAAGATATTTAATAAATGGCAATCTTACAAGTGAAATGGATTCATTAGGCTCTCCCAGATAACCTGAAAAACAAGGTGGGTCCTGGAAGAGCATTCCCACATTTGTGTCTGGTGTGACCGACGTTTACCTGAAGCAGTGTGACACACCTCCATCATTTGGAGTTGACCCAGTTGTTGATTATGGCCCGAGTGAATATTACCCCACTCTTGTGTAAAGCTGTGCAGGGTTGTCGGATTTTGGCGGGAGCTGGGACATGCTGTCTTTATACATGGATCCAGAGCGTCCCAAAGATGCTCAGTGGGTGAAACCTCTGTGGAAGAACCGGGACTTCTAGAGTGTCAATGGAAATCTTATCTTGTTTAAATTGATAATCTGCCTCTCTTAGACTGTGTCATGACCCAGTGTACTTGAGCTTACACAAGGCTCTGCTGGTCTTGGGTCCCAGCGTGGTACCAAGTTTGTTTGGATCCCCGTGATATGTAGCCGTGCGTTGTTATGCTGTATGGTGACGTGGATGAGTGGTTCCAGAACAAAAAGTTACATTTATGTTTTTGTTCAGTATACTTTGTATATAAATTGCACATTAGAAACAGCGTTAACCAGTGGCCGTTATTTCTAGTGAATTTGCTAGGAGCTTAAATATTTAACTAGGTTGTTGTGTCATTACCATTATACATTGTATTAGTGGTTCTACAGTCCTAGCACCAGGGGACCTATTACCAAAAATAACTCGCTGAGCATGTTTTTGCTAATTTTCTTTTAGCTGCCTGTAATAGTGACACGAAGCAACAATGTTTATGGGCCCAATCAGTACCTCGAAAAAGTGAGTAACCTGTCGTGACCATCCACACCTACTGTAAAGTGTGTATAGTAAATGCTTTTAAGTTCTTACCAAATTGCATGTATGTCTGTCTTATTTTTTGTCAGGTCATTCCAAAGTTTATTTCTCTTCTGGAACAAAATAAGAAGTGGTAAGTAGTCTATGTAGCTTAAAAAAGTTGGATTTTATTGTGGCATCATGTATAAATGAAAACTTTTAAGGTGGTGGAGAGGATCATGGGTGATGGTGTTTTTTTGGTGGAGAGGATCATGGGTGATGAGTTCTCATCGAATGGTGTTTACTTCATGTCCATTGTGAAGTTTGTATGTAACGTGTCACGTTGTGCCACCACCCCACAGCACAATTCAGGGCACGGGCCTCCAGTCCCGACACTTCCTGTACGCCGCTGACGCCACTGAGGCCTTCCTCACCATACTGGACAGGGGAGTTCCGGGGGAGATCTACAACGTGGGCTCCGACTTTGAGCTGTCCATCGTTCAGCTTGCCAGAGAGCTGATTAAAATGGTATGTGGCGCACAGCCTGACCGCCGTGAGACGGGGAGAGAATGTCACACTTGGCATGCCAGCCTGTTTTATATATTTTAAAACCCCACAGAGGTGAGGTGGGTGTTGCTGTGACAGAGCGGGTTTTGTTTTGAAAGCCTATTGTGTGACGAAATGGCGTTTATAGAATTTCAAGTACATCTTTTGCCCTTGCCTTGAGCATTGCGATGAAAGGGTCCAGGTTATTTGCTACTGTTTAAAAGAGCTGGGAGTGTTTTCTGTTATGTAAAAGATTATATAGGGTAAATGGAGAACACTGGTTTTTCTGTAGTTTAGGAAACAGGTAATGAATATTTGATGGTTTTCTATGACTTGAACAAAAAGTTTTCTTTTGTTATGCAGTTGCTCTGACTTGCATTTTAAATTCCTTGAAGAAAAGGTTTAAAGCTCGTTTGAACTCTAATGGCCCCGTTCACCAGAGACTCAGGTCTGAATGCTCTGTCCTTCTGAACTCATTTAGCATCATATTTGTGGAAATGTCAAGCAAATTTCAGCAGCAGAGGGACCTTGGGTTCTCTTAATTAGGGGGGATTTGGTGTTAATTCCACCTCTCTGCTGTGCACATAACTCTTTTTTTTTTTTTTTCGCCTTTTCCCCGAAATTGCATACTCATTTTATTTCTTCTAATGACTAGTGCCTCAAAATAAGGGTCACGTTCATTCTGACCATCACATGAGTTCACGGTCCTGACGTCTATTAAATTTTGAGTTGTCCCTGTTGTGTATTTCAGATGAAGAATAACCCGTCAGAGACGGACCTCGACGACTGGCTTGACTTTGTCTCAGACCGGTGAGCTGAGGGGCTGGGATGCACCTGGTGTGGAGTGGGGTGGATACCAGGCTGAATGTGATCTGGAACCCTAACTATAGTGGTCTGCTGCTAACTGAGAAGTCGAGTCATTAAAGAAATTCTGATGATTTTCAAGTCATCCTTGCACATGGGCGTATACGGTAGGTGCTACCATGCAGTGGCTCTCTGCAAGATTCGGTACCTCTGCCAGAGAAATACAATGTGGGTAACAGGTTTGTGGGTAGCAGTGAGGTATGACACTTGCACATCCATCCCCTACAGTCCCCACAATGACCTGAGGTACCCGATGAAGTCGGACAAGCTGCGGCGGCTGGGCTGGAAGCCCAGGGTTTCCTGGGTGGAGGGGATCCGGAGGACAGGTACGGCAGCCTGAGGGATTGGAGGGCTCTCTTTGCTTAGGGTGGGCTCTAGGTGCTAATTAGTATGATTCACATTTGGGGATAGACTGTCTTTATGGATGTTCAACATAAGTTAATTTCCTTTATGTCTGACTTGATCAAACCTGGTGCTTTTGTCAGTCAGAAGCCTCTGACGTATGTTTATGTTTGAGGCTACCTTCCAACACTGCATGGTTCTGTAAACCCAGTGTGTCGTGTTTTGGTAGACTGGCTCTGCACAAGTGTGCAATTGGGATGGGCCATCTGGGTTGAGACTGTCACTGGGCATGCTGGGTGATGTCACAGTGTTTTGTCTTCCAGTCGAATGGTACAGAGCAAACCTGGACCACTGGCCGACTCCTGAGACTGGCGAGTGGATCAGCCAGCAGTGTCTTCTGGGAATTGGATGCTGAGAACATTGTATAATTCCCCGTCTCTCTCATTTCACTGCTGCGGTGCCAATCGTGTTACTACAGCCGTTTGATTGGCAGTTTCCTCAGCCAGCTGACAAGCTTTCCAGTGAAGGCCGGGCGGAAAGCGGTCCATCTTCATCGGACACGCGTCCGGCCTCACCCTGGGACCTCTGGGCGGGAGGGGTCCCATGGTTCTGATTCAAGCAATGCCAGGATCGTCACACGGTGACAGGAGAGACTCTGGTTTGTTTTTCCCATTTGCTTCCTGGGACACGGCCGGCAGAGCATTGTGGCCGGAGAGAAAAGCAGCTGAAATCGGAAGTGATGCAAGCAGAATGTACCATTGAGGCTTATGGCAGGCAACTGTGGTACTTTAATAAATGTTTATTAGCACTCCATTATAATTCATCTGTATACAAGACAAAAGTACTTCAAGAATAAGAAAAACCCCAAATGCAAATTTTTATAATTGTAAAAAAAAAGAAAAAACTAAGGCTGGTCCATTTATACCGCTTGCATGTGTCAAAACATTTTCTGTCCAAAGTGGTTTTTGATTTCTAGATGATTCCCTCTGTCCATGCATCTCCCTGGCATCATTACTTCAGGTGTATGAGTAATTCTTTTCAGAGAGACATATTTTTAAACTTTACATTACCAGAAAATGCATCGTAGTTCAATAATGATGGCCTTTCGGTTCCTCCCTATTCCTCTTATTGACCTACACAAGCTGTCACCTCCGTTACTATAGGATCCACGTCACTTCGACCGGTCCTCCGTACACTGTGGGCGGACGCAAATGTGCGACTGGCAGAGAAGCAAACCGACACAATACTCCGAGTGGTTACGGGGGACAGGAATCTGGTGTCAGAAATGAGTCCTCCTCCCGACTCCTTGTCAGGGACCGCTTCTCATTTCATTCCAGACAGGCAGGGAAGGTACTACTTTGGATCAGCGGTTGTTTTCACTGGGCTTTTTTTTTTTTTTTAACAGGTGGGTCTTTATGCCTCTGACGTGCTAGATACCTCTGTTTCAAAAAGGCTTATATGTCCTGTCCTTATCTGAAAGAGTTGGCACAGCTACCACTGTGAATGGGACCCCCCCCCCCGGTCAAACAAATCGCTGGTCGACAGGAGTGGCAAATGTACACAGCGATACACACTCCTGATGCGATAGAACCACGTTTAACAATCTAGCTCTCGAGCCACTCACTATACCCTAAAAAATACAACACTGTGAAAGCATAGTTTCTTAAAGATTATTGTGTCTTTAAGTCTCACAGTGGAACCAGAATTAAAAATTATGCCTTTTTCTCATTTTAATTATCTCAACGCCACGAGGTGAAGGAAAATTTCTTAAAAATGTCCATCTTTTCAAATAAAAGTGCTTCTTATAATCTGACTGCTAATTCTGCGGAAGAGTATTTTCTGAAAGCCAGTTACTCATGGGACATAGAATATTTGGGGTATATGTCACAGAGTGCTTCTAAAGCGTCAAAAAAGTTGCCCCCATTTTTTTGTTCTAGAAAGGGAAAATGCTACCGCCTTTTTTCAAAAGGAACGACAAAGCTGGGATCTGTGAGGAGACTGGATTTAGTGTTGGCCGTGTAAAATAAAGCAAGAAAAAAAAAACAGCTGACAAAATCACCAACCTTGTACAGACGTGCCAACCCTGAGCTAAAAGATTAAAGTTAAAATCTGTGATTATAAAAATAGATGATTCATAATTGACTAAAGTGAGAAATAAATGTTCTTTTTTGTGATCCTATTTCTCGGTATAAAATATGCATATTAAATGGGGACCACTGAAGCAGTATGAAAGTATAAGAACGCGCTTAAGGTTGTCACAGAAACAAGCGGGACGGAAACGCTTTGCAGGGTGGACACAAGACCCCGCAGGTGTAACGCAACGCGGGAAATGTTCAAAGCGTGCGGGAGAAAGAGCCCGTTTGTTCGCTTCCAGTCGCCGATACATTAACGTCTGCGTTTAAAGAGATCACTAGTAACAGCTCTGACAGGATATGCGTTTCACAACATACGATAACTGACGTGCTCCATTAACACGTCGGGTAATTTCCTCAGTCCTTAAAAAACCCACTTTAAAAATTCTTTGCAGACTGAAATTATCTTCTGAGGCCAAATGTTTACATTTTCTACGGTTGGTAGTAAACAGCATTTCCCATGAGACAACCTTAAAGATTAAATTCTTTCTTTATAATCACTCATATCGGCAGATTGTTACTTTTCTCAATTTTGTTTGCATTCTCACAGCGGTGCATAAGAATGGTGGGTGGGGGGGGGCTTTTATCTCGGTTAGAGCTCATAAGTGTAGAAAAGAAAAAAGGAAAACATTTTCTTTTTGCCTCTGATAGGACAGCTTGTCCTGTTCTCCCGGAGAGCATGTTTAAGACGCGGAGGGAGATGCCACTTGACTGCGCCGTACATTCTTTGGAAAAAGCAGGAAGGTGCCACCCTTTCCTGGGCAAATCTGTCCATCCGAGCCGTCGGCGAGGTCCAGTCTGCTTTTGGACACCACGCTAATGACCCCATCCCACCCCCAACCCCGCACCTGGCATTATCTCCGCCGCCGCTGTAGCTCCAGGGCCGCGAGAGCAAAGCCGATGCCTAGCGCTGTGAAGGAGCCATGCTGGGGGGCTGCTGACTTCACTTGGTCGACACTCCTGCCTGCCCCCGTTCCCTCCGCCGGGGCCTCCGTGCTCACAAAGTGAGCCTCAGTCACGCAGGCCTCTGTGCAGCTGCCTCCACCTCCGGCACCACTGCCCGAGCCACTGCCTTCGTCGCCTGCAGGAGCAAAATGAAGCCATCAGTATCAGGACCATGCTTTCTGAAATCTCCATACCTCTGTTCTTGAACCTCACCTGCCATTAATACCTGCAGGACACAGCCGACAGCACCGGGAAAGTGCCCCTATCCTGCACCTCACAGGCCGTAAACAGCCACCGTATGCTGCTGTCGGCATTGGGACTGCGCTTTAGAGATGCCCATCCCTCCGATTTTGAACCTCACATGCTATAAACACCCACTGTAGTGCACCGTTACCTATGGTAGCCTGACGTCAGTTTAAAGTGTCACGTTTATAGTATAATGTGGAAAAAAACAAGCTTAAGTTATAAATTAAGAGTGGTTTAAGGGTACAAAAGAAATTCCACTGTGGGGATTTAACCCTCTCATAGAATAAAATTTAATTTCTGTTTACAAGTCATAACCCATTACATATATAGACAAGGGCCTAAATATTAACAGACAGTGAAGAGCATCACATTACCAGAATATACGTCTTCACCCACCAAAGGGGCAGATATTTCTTTCTAGTGCCACACCGTGACTGACGATCCTCAAGTCGATTTTGTACTTAATTGAACGTTTGTTACCTGTTTTACTTCTTTCTGCCGTGCCACAGATATTGACAGACCCAAATAATGTTTTACTATAGATCTGGCAAACTGTTTTTCTCCCTTTTCTTTTTTAAGGCAAGTTTTCCATATAAATCATTGTAAGTGGCTTTCAAGATTCCCAAGAAAAAACAGGGGTACTTTTGAGCAAGGTAGTGCCTCCTTAAACAAATACTAGTTGAGCAAGCAGGTAATGCGTGAAATTGTATGCTATCAGAGTAAAGCATCAAACAAATTTTTATTAATAAACAATGATCATTCATTGGTCCTGGCTCCTTGATTTTCATTATTCAGAAATGTTAAAATATGTAATTGATTAATTTATCATCCATCATGCTCTGCTCGTTAATCTCACTTCCATTTGCATTTCGAGTCTGCCTTGGGCACGGTGAAATTACCCACATCCGATATCGATGCTGCGTACCGTTATTAAAACACCCTAAGCGTGTCGAGTTGATGTGTCACTGCATCATCATGTGTGCAGAGAGTAAAGTGCCTTTTTCACAGGTGACTGGGGTAGTGGGAGGGACTCACTGGAATCCTGGAAGAAGACATCGTTCCCATTGTAGGCACTCTTCAGCTTGTTGGTCATTACCCTAAGGGTCATGATCTGCTGGCGGATGAAAGTGTCTGGCCGGGTGATGTCCACCTCCACCTCCGGGTTGTTCAGCTGGTTCGTCAAGCCGCCCTTCAGCACCTCTGGAAAATACCTGCGGACGGGACGGCGGGGAGACGACTCCGTTTCAAACGCACTCGACTTCAGTATGCATTAGTTCTGATATAACACCTCATGCTGGTATTCTGTCCCCCAGTCGTGTTCGAGGTACGCTCCCTACAAATACAACGGTGGTCTCACTCGCCGATTAAACTGGTTGGCGACTACTGCTTATTCGCTCAAAGTCACGTTGTTGGTACCACCTCTGCTGCTATAGGAACCAACGGGGATAAGATTCAGGTTTCCATCCCTAGGGTGACTCTTAAAAATGGTCTGGATAAAACAGCATCTCTGGGTTTCAGAACGTGAAGAAAACATCTGTACTTAACTGTCATTAATGATGAGGGTGAGTTGCCCTTTTAAATGATGCAATTGTACAAGTGAATACAACTAATCAAAACACATTTGTTGAATGGGATTTTTCTCCAGAAAGTTCAAACAGCAACAAAACTGTAGCCCCACCTGGTATACCACTGTCCTTGTTTAATTTGGCCCGTCTCTCCCTCATCCCCCTTCAGCATCTTTCAAACAAACATTCTCTCGGGGGTGGGGGTAACACGACACCTTCTCCCGTTCATTGCTCTCCAAGGGTGCTGCACATTAAAGTGACTGGTTTTGTTTGTCTATTTCCTTCTTAGTGAATTGAATTTTGCTGTGTGTTTTTTAAAGGCCTTTCATTTCTGCATGTTAAACAAAAATATTGAAATGTTATCACACCCCTCCTTTATGCCAACCTTCTACTATGCATCAGCAGATGTCAGCAGCAGACTGTACACTTTCATTTCATCCACACCCATTGGACCATTTTCGTTTCTTACCCATCCTTACTTTGCCCCAGCTGTCCCTGGCCTTAGCATCTGCCCCGAAGGCACCCGCCCTGGCTCGTCCTCGACACTCCCAGTCCGGATAAGCCCCAAAAGCTCCCGCACCCTCCTTTACCTGCCCTTACTGTGCCCATTCCAGCACTGCTCGTCTTCAAATTCCACAGCGGTCTCCACGTACTGCGTGCAGATGACATCGGGTAGCGTGGACCAGAACTTCTTGGACTGCTTCAGCTTCTCCTTGACCTCCACCACCTCGAGGGAGAGGCAGAATTGGTCAGTGTCAGCAGCAACAAGGTGAGAAGGGACCCACCGTATTCTTGCTCGATCCCTGACCATTCCCAACCTGACGGCAGCATGCTGAGATCAGAACCGTAGACCAGAATTCCGTGGTGTGCATAACATGGGCCACATGCCACAGGTCCAGCATGTTTTAAAGCTAGGTTTAAACTGTGGATGATACAACCCCATGTATTGCCCTCACATCACTTTTGGTGATGAATAATGAAATATGGTAAATAATAAAAGACCGCTGCGTAACCCCCCCCCCACCCCCCCCCCCCCCCCCCCCCCCCTCCCCCCCCCCCCCCCCCCCCCCCATCCCCCCCCCC
>JAACJT020000250.1:0-20879 GCA_009936485.2 Gymnarchus niloticus | reverse complement strand
AGTGAATAGCGTGTTGCCAGAGCTCATATTTCAGAAGAGTCAGACATGTCACACACACACACACACACACACACACACACACAGAGTCTTACTCTATTTACCTCTCATGGTGGTTAGATTGATTTCCTGCTCATATCATGCCATTCTTGAAAAATGGCTTTCAGGCAAAGCTTTACAGCGCACCGGAATTCCAGCAATCACTGGTTTCAGATCAGCTAATCAGCTGGCATTTGACTTTGCAGCTACAACAGCAGTTAAATGCTGACTGAATGTAACATCGAATTACAACTGAATCCCAGACTGCTACAAATGCTTGATAATCCCTATAAAATCGAACTCCGGCAGGTCTGTACATCAGATTGCTTATCTACTAGTCATTATAGCATTATCTCAGGGTGTTCCTAAACTTATTTTTATAAAATTTCCCAGAAATGTCCCCTAAACCTTTTAGCCCATTAGGTGCCGAGGAACTAGGACACCTCGTTTATATTTTTACTGCCTACCTGACATTAGTGTAACTTTAATACATTAGCAAAGCTATATATTCAGTTACCATACCTTGTGTGATGGTGCTGCGGCCTCACCGAGGACTCGAGCCCACAACCTTGAGGTTGCTACGTACATGCTGTCTTTTTATACTCCAGACTATTAGATTCAAACTTTCTCCAAGAAACACGAGAAGAAGCAACAAAATTTCCTTGCCAGCAGAGGCCAGGGATACAGACTCCCAGAGTCCTGGTCAGCAGACCATTAAACCTGGAATATCAAAACTTGGGAGACATTTCAATGAAGAGGGGGCAGGGCATCATGTCAGTGTGCTGTTCTAATGTTTGTGCATGTGAGGAGGTGGAGCTTTAAATTATTCTTATCTGCAAAAGTGTGTCCAGACAGAAAAAGTCTGGCAATGGCAGCTCATGAGGAATGCCAGGTTTGCAAGCCATGCATAAATAATCACCAGATCACCAAAATCAGCTGGTTCATTAGGGAAAAAAATGCCTCTCAGAAACGTAAAACTAGTTAAACATTTTAGGATCAGGCCATTTCCATGGAGAAATAGGGAATATCATCCGAAGAAAATAAAACTTCTCCCAGTCCATTTCGAACAATTTCTACCAGAGTTTACCAGAGATGAATGCGGAAAATGAGTTGCGATGACAATGCAGAACCGTCTTTGCCATCTTTTCCCAGCTAGACAGTAATGAATTCCGCCTTGCTGGTGACAGATACCACGCCTCTTATGAAACCAGAACTGCAGAGTCACTACCAGCGCATGAGTGACTCCCGGAAAACGAAAAAGAAAGGCGTTCTTGTAAAAGGTGGTCTAAGAAACCAGAATTTTCCACTAAGTCGAGATGCTGATTTGTGGGAGTGAAGGCGGCGTTGCTTTTTCCTTTAAGATTTTACACATTTGAAACCCTCAGGGAGTGGAAATAGGAGTCTCATGCTTTGCTCGAGGAAAATTAAACAAATTTGCGGGAGCCGACGTTTTTTCGTCGCCCGCGCCTCGCGGCTGATGGCTACTGACCATTCATCACGTCGCTCGAGAAGCAGATTATACTCGCAAAAAAATATAACCGGGGTTGTGCTGTAGTGGGGTGTGAGAGATGGTTTTTTTCTGTAGAAGTGAGAAAATGTGGAATTGCGTTACAGCAAATGTCTATGAAATCGACAGCAGGCTCATTTTGGGGAGACCAAAATCCAAATAGCGGGCGTCGTCAGCCTTGACAAAGAAGGCATAGAAAACAGATACAAATTGTCCAAATACCCATTTTTTAAATCTTCCACCTTTTGTTACAGCCCACTGGATTGCTTGGCAGGCGCGAATTTCTATCCTACAAATAAAAGCTGACAAAAAAAAAAAAAACGAGACCGTCTGCCATTGGTTAACAACTTCCAGAGCAAGGCGGCTGCTTTTTGCCAGCTAAACTGGCAGGAACACAAATGCCAAATTTCCATTATTGTCTTCCGCGGGGAACTCAGGAAACGGTCTAACCCATTCACACGCATGTTAAGAAGAAGAAGGGAGACTGGCGCGTGTTGATAGTCGCCTTAAACTGGACAAACAAAAAAAATGAGGGGAAAAAAAACAGGACCGCAGAAATTGGAGTCAGCTAGAACGCAGTGTCAATTGGATCAAAATAGAAATGAGGAAAAATCAGAACCACAGAATTTATAATGAACTACAGGGTGCCGTGCCAAGTTGGCACTGTTAGGATCAGCACAGCAGGCTTCAAAACTGACTTGCACACAGATTTGTGGAAACAGCCCATTTTCCCCATCCCCACTTTTTTTGCTTCATGACATATCTTCTTAGGACTTAAATCTTAATAATAAGATCCGAGCTGGAAATGCAGTTATTATAGCTGCCGCATTTACCCACTCATGCTGACACACACACACACACACACACACACACACGCTCTTGTTCCACTGAGATGTACACTAAAGCCATACTGCTGTACTGTTACTGTCCAGTCCGGCCGTACAGACCACAGAAAAACCCAAGCAGTAAAGCAGCAGTGAGATCCACTGGCATCTTGCTTCGGTTTAAATGTGCTGTTTACAGCCTGGGGCACTCGGAGGCCTTCAGCTGGATGAAGCAAAACAGACAGGGGTGGACAGACATGGTTCAGGGCCAAAGAGCGTTACACACCCCTCTCCACATTCTCCTAACAACACCCCAATTAACATCCACACCTCTCTTTCTGGCATGTTTGACACTGTTTAAATGCATGGCTTTGAATCTGTCACCTGGTTGTCTGTACCCATGAAGCCTTAATGGTAAGAGCAGCAGACTTGACACTGAAAGTTCTGATTGGGTCAGCCAATCCAGTTTAATGGTCTCTGCATTTCACTAATCTTCTCTAAATTGTCGCATCAAGCCCACCCTGACCACACGTTTAGGTTATTAAAACTACATAACCTTTCCACTTGTCTTTTGTACACATTCAGAGCTTCCTACTGTATATAAATACTTTGTCACATGTTGCATCCCATAACCTAAGAGTCAATTGTGTAGAGAGCTGGGTGTTTCTCTCCAGGCTGACGCGTTATCTTCAGCGAGACAGACCGTCCCCCCATCCCCCATCATTATTAATGGGAAAAATTCACCCCTTAATAATTTCACCAAGTTCGTGAGGTCCACCCTTGTCCTCCTACTTGAAGCCATGGGGGCCCTGCAGCTCCATCTCCTAAGTGGGGGGGTGGTGGGGGGAGATGAGTCAAGTCTCACCAGGGCTCATTAAAAGATGAATGTCAGTTGGAGATGTTCCTCTGTATCGGGCCACTGGGCTCAGAGACTCCCTGTCAGTAGCGAGAGGGGTCACCTGTCAGGGGGGCGCCGTATCATTGTGTCAGAACCCAAGGCAGCGAAGGAGTGCTGCTGGGAAAGAGAGGAGGTGCTAGAGGTTGAATGCAGAAAAAAAGATGGGGGAATTAAAAGATGATCTTCCATTTTTGTTTTTAACTATCGCCTCATAGAGAGATGTGCTCAGCACACATGCCTGTAAAAAGGGCAGCACTAGATTAGCTGTCCACACGATTTCTGACCCATCCACTGATGTTTTCTTGGCATGCACAGACATACACACGCAAGAACCCCCCCATACACACACACACACACACACATACACACACATTCCAATCACCCAGACTCTACAGTAACAGGTTACAGTTGCCATGGGAACTGAGCAAGCTGATGGCTGTGTCACCAAGCAGTAGTTGAATGAAGTGGAGGCGTTGGGGGTGTTACTAAAATTGGCAAAGCAGATACTCAAAATCAGAAATTAAAAAAAAATCCTTAAATAACTTATCGTACAGCAAGTACGTTTCGCCAGTTTTGATTTCTAACGCAGGTGTGATTAATTATTAAACCGGTTTTATACATGCATCTTCCAACCACCGATCTTGGACAGGGTCACGTGAGACCTGAAACTTATCGCGGGCAGCACAGGACACGTGTATGGTACACCCTGGATGGGATGAAGTTTGGAGGGAAAAAAAATGCATTTAAGAATCACGATTTGATTTAGTGTCAGAAAGATCACATCGCTGAAGTTCACGTTCACATATGTACGCACGCGCTCTAGCGCTGATGCACATTTATTAAGACATACCGCGCTCTCCGTGTTCACTGGACCGCCTATACCTACAGCTCACATCTACGTTAATTAGTATATTTTTAACTAACAGACCGTTACATAATTTGATATTATTAAACATAACCAGGGGAAATTGTTTTATTGTATCTTTTTATTACTGACCGCCCTCAGTTTTAACATGAAAGCAAGTAAAGGATAACCGCAAATAATATACCGTTATGGATCCAATCTATTTTTTTTTTTTCAGAATCAGAATCACATTTACTGGCCAAGTATGCACGCATTCGAGGAATTTGACTGGTTTTGATGACTCTTACATACACAATCGTTACATAAACGACATGTACGCAACTGCTAATCACACACCTGAGATAAAAGACAAAACAGAGAATGTAAATATATATATATATACCGTAAATAAAAAGTGCACAGTGCAACTCAGTGCAAGAAATGCAAAAAAGTATTAACAATATGTAAACAGTATTGCAAGACCATGGGAGGCCTGGGGGGAGGGAAAACCCAGCCTGATTAAGCTGAATTACCATTTGTGAGCTTGATGGCCAGTGGGAAAAAACCTGTTCTTATATCTGCTTGTTTTGGCATGTACTGGATGTGATGGGTCCATTTGTTTTCTTTCCCTACTACAAATTGCACTCTATAAAGAAATATTAATGAAACTTAAAATGCCCACGCTCCATAAGACGTGAATATTTACCCCCTTTATTTATACAATTTTTATAGCTCACATTCAGCAAGCACATGCAGTGAGAGATTTGTCTTTGCAATGCATCTCTGGTCAGGAGATGTACTTTGATCACACCGGCTGTAACTCGGGTATTTTTTTTTTTTAACTTTGCTGTCAGACCTGACTGCCAGCTTCTCCCAAAGGTGTGCGATTATCAGCCCACGGCTCTTGTTTTCAGTTGATCTTTTGTACGAATCTCTTTTGTTCCCCTTTCCCCACACGACGACAGGGCCGTGAGAAACCGAAATCCTTCCATGTTCCCCAGCGTCACGTTGATTAATTACAGAGCTTTAAACGATGCTGCGGTAGAGGGGGACGGGGGATGAAAGAGACCGCAGAGGGGTGGGCGAGAGGGATGGAGGAAGAAAGGAGGACAGAAGCAAGATAAAGACAGCTCACCAGGGGAATGCTGTAATTAGTGTGGACTGTGCTGTTAAAGGAGAAGTCCGAACTGGGCGTAATAGCCTTATACTGGAATGAAAATGTATCGGCCAGACGAGAACAAAGTGTATTCAGTATTCATACGGCTTCTGTCCTGTCTAAACCAAGAATAGTAGCCAAGGCTGATATTTCCAGGCAGAACTTAAGATATCTCTCCTACTATCCTATGACGTTTAAATTATGTTCCGATTATTCAGAGAATTTGCCTGCATGGGGACTACGGCTAGAGTGGGCTTAGATTAACGTGAAAACAGTGTGTGTAGTAATCGGCAGAAAGTACTGGGTTGTATTAATGATTACTGCAGAAAGTATGACTGGCGTCTGAATCAGAGTGGATTTAACCATATGATGGATGACAATTTCCACAGCGAGCTGGATATGCCTATTACAGAGTGTGAACTAGAAAGCTACTGAAGTTAGAAATCCGAATATGAAACCAACTTCACCGCAGATGAACACCACGCAATTGATTGCTGGTTGATGTGATTGTCAAACCATGGACCTTTATAGTTACAGCAGTTTGTTCAAGCCTGGTGTTATCGATCTATTCTTTATTACTCAAATTATAGTCCATGTGACGGTTAACAGTTAAGATGCGGTGCTTATCTCGTTTAAATGCGGCCACCAGTATCAGTTCTCCCTGTGGTTATGTGTATTGCATTTCTGGATTGTGCATAATAAAAATAAAACTATATATAAAAAACTCAATATCCTGAATTATGGTCGATTTCCGTTTAGCATTGGAAAGACGATATACGCCAGTTTAATCAGGCGTCTCAAAGGCTGGTAATCACCTGTTTGGACTCTGATGCTATGACAACCCGACTGGCACGAAGCTGCAGTAACCTCACGCATCGCACTGAATAAAATTAAGTTCTCAGTTCACTGTCATTTACTTAAAATGGCGTGGATAGACGACACATATGTACAAATACAGCCGCGGTACAATGAGGAGACTGAAAATGTACGGATTATCCAGCAAACTGTGAGTTTCTTCGCAGTATCAAAGTATCCGAATACGGGAAGGGTGGGCGTAATTTATGCAATATCTGGTCACGGTAATTCGGGGTGAAACTTATTTTCAACGCTTCACAGTTTATTCAGGAAAAGCATGGATATTTCGAAGTTGTTGGAATAAATGATTTCTTTCCACGATAAAATACAAAATTAAATACACGCGCATATTGAACGAACGCGCATCCGTCTGCTTTTAGAGGACAATTGTTTAACTAGAGTTTTTTAATTTCAAAAGTGTCCTTGGTTTACAGTCAAACTGTGTAGTCAAGTTACTTTCAGCTCATGCTGGGGATTTTATTGTTTGTTAATGCTCCGCAGGCTCCACAACAGCCCACTACAATCTTCCAGCACATTCCGTCAGCGGTATATCCATCTCCACTCCTTCGCCGAGGACATGTCAAGGAAGGTATGGGGTAATGGGTTGTACGATCTCTCTCAGACATAACTTGTGTCTATGTGTGTCTTGTCCAGCAGACAGCCTAGACCTGAATATCAGCATCATATCAGCAATATAGCACACCGTCTTGACCTGTGCTTGCTCATGCCTATTTGAATCTCATCCTTGTCAATAATTCAATGAAGTGTGGTCACCATGAGCTTCTGAGAGAGGAGTCTTCTTTCCAAGCTGCTTTCCAGAAGTGAAAATCAGTGGGTTTACCAGGAGATGGATATAAATTACAATTTACAGTGCTTAGTAAATTTACATCGTATTAATATACCACAAAATATTAACCAGAGTCGCCTAGCCATCACAACAAAATGCAGCTGAACTAGTTTCAGTAGCAAACTGTAGAGTATAACAGTGGTACTGGATTAATATTAGCCATCTCAGAGTTATGTTCCTGCAATTATGGAAGAAATTATTAATGGGGTAATAAGTGTACAATGCACACAGTAGAAATAATTTGAATGGGCTCCAAACAGTACTGCACACAAACTGAGTTTGTCTGTCACCACAGAAGAGAGGGATCCAGGTTCAATCACTCATAATGCATTCAGTGTCTGTTCCTGCGTGGCAGCCTGTGTAACAGCTTTGCTCGTTATACTTGACCGTCCACATTGTTGCCTCACTAACCCCCTCTCTATGGCCAGACCTAGTGGAACTGATGATAATACAGAATGCACAGATGCACCAGGTGATCATGAACAACATGACTATGTCGGCACTCAGCTCCTTCGGCTACTGGCCGACCCCGCCTGCTCCACAGGTATAGACCCATAAGGGGTCAAGTTAGATCTGTAATCCTTTTCTGCAACCTGTTTCTGATAGAATGGTACTGAGCTGTCCTAGATTCTCTCAAACATCACATCAGAGCTTTAATGTTCGTGATGCATCACATGGTCAGCTCAATTTGTTTTTGCAATATGCAGTAACTGGTGTACTCACTGGGTGACACTTTTGCCATACAGATCCAAGGTTGTGGGTGTGAATCTCACCTATGTGTGTGTAGAGTTTGCATGTCCTCCCCATGCTTCATGGGTTTGCAGCTGTAGTCAAAAGACGTGGTTTGGCTAAGTGGCATCTCTAAATAGTTGTTGGTGTTGTGTATGACTGTTGGTGTATGTATATGGACTGGCATCCCATTCAGGGTGTAGCTCAGTCTTGTGCACAGCGCTGCCTGGGATAAGCTCCAGGTTCACCATGCAATCCTGACCAGGATAAGCAATAAGAAGTTGATGGATGGATGGATGGATGGATGGATGGATGGAATATGTAGAGAATAACAAATATGATGCAACACCCATCACTGATCACTTTAATAAGATATTCCTTAATGGCTTTTTAAATATTCTTTAATGACATGTTCAACATAAAACAAATGATATACTCGTAGCTCAAAACATCTTGGGGTCTGCATCATGCATTTTATCTTCCTGACCATAACTGCATCTCTGTGCCAAAGCCCCACTTCATTCTAACACAGGCAATGGGCAGAGTTATACACAGTGTTCCCTTTCTGCCCCTGAACTCAGCCTGACAGACACCCTGTGACTGTTGAGGAGAAGGAGCCAGAGGTCTACCACCATTACTATCAACCTGCCCAGTTTTGCTACTGCCCTGCCTGGATTGCCCCACCCCAGCCCCCACCAGGAGTTATGCACCAGGACCATAGTGACCATCAAGAAGTAAACTTCACTCCTCTCAGAGATAGGTGTGACACACTCACATACACGCACACACACTTTCTATGGGGACTTTCCTTTGAGTCATGCATATAAAATACTTAAATTTGTCATGGTAGTGGAATGGTATGGAAGTCTGCAAAACCGGTCGTAGTGGGGTGAGAGTGTGGTCAGAGGCAGAGTTGACTCAGGTGGAAAATGCTTTAACAGCAAAAGAAGTGCTCCAATACAATAGCCCTTAATTCAGTAGCTAGCCAATCATTTTCCTCCTCTCCCTTTGTCCCTGCCCAGAGTCTGATAGGGGCCACAGTTGGATGGCTTGATTAGTCACTAGCCGTGGACAATTGGAGCTGCCATGCAGTGATGCTCAGTGCTACCATCTGCTGGCAGGGTGCTGACCCCCCACGGCTATGTCATTACAACATCATTTAGGCACACAGAGTTGTCATTTAGGTTGCATAGTCTGCTGTGACAGAATGAACAGAGGCCATTATATATGTGGGTATGACAGCTGCCCGATGTCCTACAGGAGGGCCGTCCCAATGCAGCAACCACCTCCAGCCGATGTGTTTCGGACATGGGGGTCTGAAATCCCGCTCGCAGCAGGTACCCATCACAAATTCTCCGGCTTACTTAGACGTCTTAATAATCACTGAACACGCACGGTTATCCAGACCTTAAACACCTTGCACCTTCAGCCATGACCACAGAAGGACATTTAGTTTACAGAATCTCCAGAACAATTCTCCAGGACCTCAATCCAGCTTGTTCCGTATAAAGTGACACAGCTGCCCAAAGCTTCAGGTTACAGTTACTGTTATGTCAAAATTCGTCCTTTGAGACCTTATGTCATTCGTTTATGGCCTAGACAATTATTCCTCAAATTATGGTGAATTTGTCCATTCTCCAATGTATTACTTGTTCTTGAATGACCACAGTAAGGATAAAAGCTACTCTGAGGACTGTGTTCTCATCTCAACATGCTGGACCAGCGTCATCATTAATCTGCCTTTGCAAAGACATGTGTAGATCGCATGTCACTTCGCCTCGGTTAAAGTATGGTTTAATGATGGTCTTCCATGTTACATCCACCAGGCCCTTGAAAAACATGCATTTGACAGGAATGGCGCGGGATGGAACGGCTCTGTGGGTGTGAAGAACATCTAGCAGAAGAGAAAACTACAAGTGACTATTTTTAACATACATTTTCGGTGGAATTCTTCTGTTTCTGCCCCACAGCAGAGCATAACGAGTCTGCAGAAGGAAAGGCATGAGAGAGACAAGACAGTGACGCCGGACCTTTGAAATGCATCCATCTCGCAGGTCCTGCCTCGCAGGTACACAGGTCAGCCACCTCGACAAGACGTGCAAGAGGAAATTTTGTCTGAAGCTCCACACAGCTCTTTTTCTGATAATGTACAGATTTGTTATAGCCCCCCAAAACGGTAATTTTGTCAAAGTAACTCATACAAGCAAAAAGAAATATAAATGACCCATTTATTCACTCATTTACTTTTTTTAGACCAGTTTGCTTGCTCTAACACACCTCCTTGTATTGACTATGGCTCCATTTGTAAGCACAAAACAACTTTTTTCTGCAGAATAAATCTACGCACGTTAACTTTGCAAAGTTGCCTGTTATCGGTTCAGCTTTTCTCCAGCAGTAACGGTTTCCAAAATCTTTGCTGGAAAGGTATACTCCGGGCCTTGCTGGCAGCTATGTTGAGGGACTGAGCCATCACGTGACACAATTACGAAAAGCAGAAAGCCGGTTTTGACCCTACTCTCAATGCAAAGTCTGCAGAGTCCGTCAGAGAGATTTGCAGACACGTTAAAATAACCCTTAAGCGTTTTTGACAGTCTGGGTCCTCTCAGGCTGTAAATATTCATTCCTCAGCTCTTTTACCTTGGGCTGCGGCTCGGGGTGGTTATCAACTTATAATTCATCGTTTTGTCGCTGTCGATCCCCAAGTGGCATTATACTCAGGCTTACTGCTGCATTAGGGCACCCTAAGGGCATTTCAGGAGGCTGTGGGCTGACATAGTTTGGAGGCCACAGTTGGAGTCGACACTTGGGCTGTGCACCTGGTTTTACGACCTGATATGTGTAGAGACAGCAGTTGGGATGATGGAGGTTTTCAACGGTGGGTTTAGGAGCATTCTGGGTAACGAAATCTATGACAGAAGTTGGAAAAATTGAGCTGGGGGCAAAAGAAAAAGCAAGGGGGGTGTTTGTCTGAGTTTTATGCAGAACGGTGACAGCAACTTGGCTGGAGCACTTGCAGAAATCGGTGGAGTAATGCATTACTGATGGTGAGCCGCTCATTCATTATGCATCTAGAACCAACACGCAGAACCTTACCTAAGGCAGACCCCGCTAACCCTCCCAGTGAAATATGGCATTAAATAAGTGGGAGAATTAAGGGGGCAGCGGGAGTGATAACATCAATACTGCAAAAGTTTGTAAAACGTTGTGTTGTATGTTAATACCATCCTTCGTATTGACTTAAATGAAGACCACTCCACATTTTAGGAGTCATTGAAATAAAAACACAGATAATTTTAGAACATTACCACTATATAACGATGGGAGAGTAATATTGTAAAATGAGATTATGGAGGTTATTACATTAGGCAACTATAAAATGTACTTTTGGAAGAGAAAAACGCCCATACAGTTTCAGTATTTTTGTTTAGACAATGAACAAATGTGTCACATCACTGATTTAATAACTTTGAAGGAAAAGTACATGGCCGGTTATTCTGCACTGCATTGAACAAAGGTTATCTTTTCCTGGTCAAGCAGTTTAGATACTATGACATACAGATATAACCTTGTTACTACAGTGAAGCATTTGTAATATGTGTACAAATGTCTCAGGTGGTCTATGAAGCCACTTATCGTGGGCAGGGTGGTCTATGAAGCCACTTATCGTGGGCAGGGTGGTCTATGAAGCCACTTATCGTGGGCAGGGTGATGAGGGAGCCCTACAGCAGCTCCCAGGTAATATGGGGCACAAAGAACACACAAACAGCTCAGGCAGCACTTGAACCCCCACCCCTGGATATATGAGACAGCAGTGCTTCCCACTGAGTCATCTCTCGTAAGGGTAGCTGAAGTGTTTATTATAATTTCATTTATTATACGTAATAATTTTTAAAAAATGTACTTGTAGAGGAATTACTGAAATGAAAATGTGTGCAACCCTGGAAAAAGTATTTTTTTCCTTAATATGAGTTTTAGAAAGAAATCTAGGATTTTTAATAAATATTTTTTTGAGCTCTACATACAGTGAAGAACATCTTTGGCCAGCCTCCTCAAACTCTGAAGAGTGCCGAGAGAGAGAGGATTTCAGGGAAAACTGCATTTCTGAGAAAACTCTCTTGGCCTTTAGAAGCTTTTGTTCAAACTGTGACTCAGGACCGGCACTCATGTCGTCTGTTTCTAGGGTCATTTAAGAGGATGACATGAGCTGGTGTCGTACATGGAATCTGATTTTCAGCTCAGGATGCAATGTGACATTGAATATATCAGTATGTGAAATCATCAAACGTTAATTACCGACAAAAACACACAGAGCAGCAGGAACCATAAGCTGAACACAGTAACAATGTGATGCTGTAACACAAACTGAGAATGTTTTACAGAGCCAGCCCGTGAAACTGCTTGTGCGATGTTGAATTTTCTAGAGTTTATCCATGATGAGTGAGTAAGAACATGTTTTGTTTCAGAATTAAACAAAACTGAAGAATGGTGTGTAATGAAAAAGACAAACAATAGTTCTACACACCTCTTTCACTTTTGGAATTTTTGGAACTAATTCACCACAGAATGCCACCATAAAGCCACTGCCCACTAGGTGGCAGGCATACAATGGGCAGTCTGCAGCTCATATAAGCCAGGATTGGAGAGTATCTCCCAGGCCCGCCCATGTGCAACCTGACCACCAATCAGGACCCCACAACAGGCTACCAATGTCTGTGTCTGTCAGTCACAGCACTGGATGCCGCGCATTCCTCTTTCTGTTTCGGCAATGCTAATCTGTGTATGTTTGTGTGTGTGTTTCCCTTGCTGCCACAGGAGCGGATGCCACTAGCTGTGCCTGGTCTGGTCACGTGTGAATTATGTAAGAGTTTCAACCAGAGTCTCTGTTACCTCAGTAGAACTTCATTTGACTTCATTATAAGAATGATATTGAGTGGAGAGCTGGAGATGAGTTCATATGCCGTATGTGATTGCAACATACCTGTAAATCTCCTGGGTGTATAATCCAATTGCAGTTAATCACCAAATAGTGCCCACAGTTTCTGGAACAAACCAAAAAGCCTTCCATTTTCTTGACCACTGATAACCACTCTTATGTTGGCTTTGATTGGCCACACCTGGTCCTGCTTGGGCGAGGTCATAAACGGGTGTCCCTTAAAGGGCCACAGCCCCAGTTTCTGATGACGTAGAAATACACATAGGGAGAGGGGCAGAGGTGCCAGACAGCAGTGCGGTGATATGTCCTGCACACACAAGCAATGATGCCTCCAGCCAGGGTTGTTTTTAAAGGAAAAGTCACAGAATGGAGAGCTCAGTCTGAACTCGAGTCATACCTCGGAGTGATGCCACCACCACCACTCCGCAGAGACGAGCATCCTGTCGTTCCTCACTGTGCCAAATGCATGTGGGCTTTTCTCACCATGCAGGACACTGTTCACATCTAGTTTATTTTGGAGAAGCAGACCATATGGAGAGCCGTGACACCGTCGACTTGTTGCACAGGAATATAGTGACCTGTAACTCACTGAAGCTGGAGCTTCTTAAGTCCTCAGTTGAACTGCGGCTCCTGCGTCCTTGATGTTGATGCAGTGCTGGCAGACAAACAGATCACACTTATGAAACGTGTTCGGATCAGCGCCGCTCGTACTGATCCCCTGAGCCACACCTAGCGCCGGGCAGCAGACTCTTCCTCACACCTCGGTTGGTAGGGAAGGGGCCCATCACTCGGGGGAATGGGTGGGTGGGAACGGGATTCAGCAGATGGAGGAATGTGATCGTCCCCCACGATTTTACTGGCAACAAAAACAGCGGAGACCAGAACACTGGCTACGGTTCCATCGGGAGAACAAAAAACTCAGAAATAGCAGCAAAAAGTCTTTAAGAATCAGTGCATTAATTTAGCATACAAATTGGAACACACAACAGTCATGGGAGGCCAAATAAACCAAGACACTTTCAGTACTGTTTAACTACCATAATTATAACAGGTCAACTGGTCAAATAGTTGCGACTTAAGCTGAAATATTCTGCCTGGTGCTGGATTCGGTAAAAACATGGCCCTCTTCTTGACTGCTGGTAAACAGATGATACATTTACTTGTGCCTTCTGCTTGCAGTGAGTTTTCAGTTAAGGCTTAATACGTCCCATAAGCCCACTTAAATCCGCGAAGAAAGTATCCCCTCGTTTTAGTTGAAACCCGAAGCATTTGGCCTAATTAAGGATTAAGTAGAAGATGGGATTTCGTACACACATTCTGACCCCCTCCGCAGTGTGGGGATCCTGGTCTGGCTGCGTTTTGAGTTGTTCCGAGTTGTTGGTCTGTCGGGCATGAGTCCCAGGAGCTGAGCTGGGGAAGGGGGGGCTGGCTGAGCCTCGGAGTTATGGGGGGGGGGGGCTCACAGAGCCAGAAAAGTCATGAGTAAATGAGTTCTCCATGTCAGTTTTATTTCTCTTAATGCCAGTGGTATTTGGCCACAGTCAGAACCAAAACCCCCAGGAGGGTGGTAAGGACAGCATGTTCTCGACAGTTAGAACCTGACAGAGGATATCAAAGGGATGAGCAGGAACTTAAAGATAAAAAGAGAGATGTGAGTTCCAGTATATTCTGAGCAAAGTGATCAAAAATTTAAATGATTTTGTCCCTAAGCTCCAGTGTCCCATGGCAATCATCTTGCATGACTCCATGTTGTTTATGGTGTAAATCACGTATATGTATTTACTTCAGTTTTCTAAAAGCCTGTCAGCTCTAGACTGTTTTTCCATTTTATGGTGGCTCCTGCTCATTATTAGCTTCTCCATCCTTTGGATGGATGTTAGCCATCTAGTCCAGGACAGGTACCCAGCGGAGTGGTTTTTTGGTTTTGGCCCAGGATGCTGATGATGGAAGCTGTTTCAAAGTGGTGTGATGGTCCCAGGCATTGTAAGGAGAAAAATGGGTGGATTGGGAAGGGCCAAGAGTGGCTGGACTCATGGGTCGATGTCAAACAGGAATACAACGGAGTACTGAAATGCCATTTAAACTCATTCAGCTGCCGATGTTAAACTGCAGCCTGTCTGGACACCTCTCTCAAGGGCCAACAGCTACTTTCTGTTTTTTCACAGTTAGTTTCAGGGGGTAGCGAGCAAAACGGCTCAAAATCTGCATCTAGTTGGGCAGCCGAGACCCACGCACCACGCAAGAAGTGCTCCCCCCACCCCCAAATTCAAACATCACATCACCAAATGTTAAAAAACCAACAATGGGACTGCAGTTTACTGAAAAAAATAAACTCCAACAGACATCCTTTGTCTGCCAAAAGTGAACAGAACCGCCAATAACTACAGACTGGGTTCCTGGTGTTCTGCCCACAACGTTCGTATTTGAATAAAACCCCAGAGGTGGGTTTAGGTAGATGTGATGTTCCCCATGCGGACACATGAGCTTCTTTTACAATTGAGGCAAGGTCAAAGGTCATAGGAGCTTCGACAAGCCCATCACAGCTATATCGGAGGGACACGGCCATGGCGATGTCGGCAGAGAGTTAAGACAGAGCCAGGGGCTGGTGTATTTTTGCAGCTTTATTGTGCAAAAAATAACAATAAGAACACAATCTATGTAAACAAACCATATGAAGATCTGTCAAGAGGACAGATTGTTGGACCTTAGCATTTGCTAAGCCTGAAGTGTGAAAGCTTGTCAATACAGGTGCAATAAGGAGCCTCTCCAAAAGCAGACAAAAGGTGAATTGTCCGTAACCATGGCAATCACTTCTCTTTACCACAAGTGACAGCCATTTAATATCTCTGGACTTACTGTCAAAAAAAACAGGAAAGGCTGGAAATGGACCAGCCTTTGCGACAAAGCTGGGATCTGAATGCCAAGTGACGCCACCATTCTGCAAGCCCCTTTATATTCCTACATATGTCACCTCATTCATGTTCTCCTGTTCTCTTGGTTCTAAAAAGTTCTTCCTCTGTACTGTGCTCCTTCACACAGAAATATCCTCCACCCTGGAGCCACGTTCTCGAGTATCTGGATAAATGGCTAACCCTGCACTCTGACCCCAGCTTTGCTCGCCTGTATCTGTCTGCGCCTCATGGATATGCCAAAACTACAGAAATCCAGTGCATCTGCACTCGTACAAATGGCCAATAAGAATTCATTTCATTTCAAGTCACATGCACCAGTCGCTCCGCCGCTAAACGCCATCATCCCTGTCACGTTCATCCAGCACCCGTGCCACGCAAATCCTCGGTTTTCCGAGCCGGCTGTCGTACTGGGTCGACTCGCCTCACCGCCACTGTCCTAGGTGTACAAGCAGATCTCCCACTCAATCAGCCACCAGCCACTACCCAGTATTATGGGATGGTCTGGGAATGTGGTACAGACCATCACAGTCTGGTTACTAAAGTTGGGAGGACAGCTAAACAGTTTAGGATATTTAAGATACAAAAAATATGCACGGAACACTTATACAGAAATATATTTGTACGTTTCCATATTCTATTTTGGATGGATATTCTATTTTTACTACGGTTATTTTCAGGCACAACATTCCAGCTTTCCTCTGACGCCACTCTTTCACCCGCTTTCCATTTCTCTCGCTCCCTCTTTCCTTCTCTTCATCCCGCTCTTCACCCTCTCTGGGCTTCCTGTGACATGGAGCGACCCAGAGGCCTGGGCACTTTGGCAAAGTCCATCCTCATTGGTTGCACCGGGGGCAGGTCCTTGGTGATGTCGCATACGTCCCTCTTGGAAGGGCACGATCCGTCAGGGACGGGGAAGGCACGCAGGTCCTCCAGGGTGTGAGGTGCGTTGCGACCCAGCCGGATGCCCAACTCAGGGGGAGTGAAGATGGGCAAAGGCAAGGTGTTCCTGTAAGGCAGCTGCTGGTGCTCTCTGACCCCCTGCTCCAGGGTGCCCAGCCGGATCACCCCCGAGGGGCAGGCCTGCATGAGTCGGCGTGCCTCCCACTGGCGAGAGTAGGACTCGTGGTGATGCTTGTCCACCTCATGCACTGCCTGCCTGTAGGAGGCAGTATATTAAATTAGATCACAGATAAGGAATCCTGCTCCTCAACAAGTCGTAACGAGAGAACCAAGATTTCAGGGATTTTCTGAGCGCAGTCAAACACTGCTTTCTTCCAAAGTGCACCAGTAACATAACCATTACTGGGTCACTTTGGTACCAACTGCCCCCCCAACCCACACGCGTCCTGGGACTATTTTTCAGTTACATTTCAACTGACAACTAAACTCCTGAATGGTAGTCAGTGACTACAGTAAAGCAATCGAACGCAAACGCAACAAAGACGAGTTAAGTGATTCTACTGCTGAATGATTGGGTTCCTGATCCTCTTTTTTCACACAAAGATTCCTACTGTGCAGACACCAGAAGTATGAATAAATCCAAACTCCTGTCTACAGTTTCTGCAGATAGAAGACTGTACTCAGCAATAACATAAATCGGTAGAGAAAACAAGCCGCTAACAGCTACAGCGCTGGTGAACATACAGGCAGCTAGTAAAGGTACAGTTAAGAATACAACAGTGGGTTAAAGATCACAGGCATCCTCTAGTACTCTTGAGCAAGGTACTGAATACAAATTATCTTAGTTGACATGAGTCAAATTTGAACTGGGATTGGGTAACATAATCAAAACACACCAGATGCTAATAAAGTTGGCAACAGGTACCGTGCAGTGTCCGTACTGGTCAGACACAGTGGGTTGTGGCCTTTCGCTCACCTGTCCTCAGGCTGGGTCTTCATCTCGACGCTGGTCCAGTCGGCGCTGTAGCTCTCCCGGCACGTTCGGTTCTCGTCCCTGAGGCTACAGCCCAAGTTGGCGCCCACCGCGGCGCCTGCCCGCTTCACCAGCACGGTCCGGCCCTGCATTCTGGATTCCTGGAGTGTCTGACGATCTGTGCCGAGGTCTGACAGGCCCTTAACGAGTGATACAGGTGCCTTTGGTGCGTTGTCCTCTTTCCTGATGGGGATTCGCTCTTTCTTGGGGGGATTTGGGGGGCTCCGAGTAGCTGTCTCTGCTTGTGAGCTCGGCTGTCCGCTCGGGTCCCTCTCCCCAGCTTATATAGATGGCCAGCTACTATTTCTAATCGATGGCCTCACTCCACACCCACCTTGGCATGTCACTAGACACCAGGGCACTGGACACAAGGGCATGGCGGCGGCGGCGGGGGGTTTACAGAACAGCTGAGGTTGCTTGGAGGCCAACAATGCAGCCCCTATCTCTCACTAATCCTTCTAGAACAAAATAGGTTGTATTCCTGGGGCAAAGACACACACAAACAGACTGACACAAAGACCACACGCACACGCGCAGCCATCCGCAAGGCACGTTAATGATGACACGGCGGCACAGACAATGTCACAGGACATTCAAGGGCGCCGATGGCCAGGCTTTCGCTGATAGCGCTGGATGTCGGTTTTAAGCACTTGACATAACTATGTATGCATCTCCCCGCTAAATGAGGCCGTCAAAATGTCATCAGATTTTACTCATGTTCGCCTCTCTTCAGTTTTATTGGGTTTAGTTCATACTGTAGGTGACAAAGCAAGATACTAAATCTGAAACTAGTTTTTAAAAAATTAATAACAACAAATAAATTCAACAACTTTGGGACCAAAGACAAAGTATGTGCTATTATTATATAGTACATGTATGTCAGAGGAGGTTACATGGAGAGGCTCAGAAAAGTTTTATATTAATAAATAGAATCACTCACACACACACACACACACACACATATGAACTTTGGTTGTGGTTTTGTATTAATCTATTTATGGAATAGATGAACAGCATTTCAATATAAATATTTGAATCAATAGAGCAGAAGCTGTTTTTCCAAAGTCAGCAACATTGAAGGTAGTGAATTAAAGCTCCACCCCCAAGTCAGCCAAGGCCCGCCTATTCCACACCCCTTCTGTCTCAGATTTCAAGAGAGAGACTCATTCACACGTCCACTTCGTTACACCCTCCCGCCCCCTGTGACTCACTGCCCCGTTTAAGCTCTGACGTCTCCCCATCCCGCTTTCCACATGGCTAGCAAATACTTCAGGGAAATGGAACGCTGAATCATACCTACATGAGTTAAAATATGTCACCTGCCTCAGTGTCCCTCGACAAGCAATGGCCGACAGGCTTACTGAGCTACAGTAGGGACAGCCAAGGAGATATAGCCAGGTTTGATTTGCGTTTTGACAAGCAGATGTGTCTTCTACATTTTTCACATTACAGAGAAGAGCTCTGATGTCCCGGCACTGGTGACAGCTGAAGCACTGTAAGGTCACACGTACTTACACGGGAGCTCACTGTGAAGCAGCACCGCTATGGGGATTTTGGGGGTGGCAAAGAGTGATCCACATCCCTTCCTCTCAATCCCAATGGCATGCTTGCTGGAAAAACAACACTCCCGGGGGCATTAATTGACGGAGGCGGAGGGGGATTACCTTTTATGAAACTTAGTAAGTGGATGGAATGTAACATTTGTGTATCTACTAGAAATAAACACGCGGTATGAAGATCAGGACATGGACCAGACGTACACGGTAGAGGGTAACGTGCCACGCACCACAGTACCCAAACACAACAGAGTGTGTGGTACAGCACCAAGAACACAGTATCTGCTCAAGCCCCCCCCTTTCAGTTGAGCTGGCAGACAAGAGAGTGTGACACGACGGAAACGATAAACAACGGCCAGAGGTCCTTCTGAGGAGCACCGGCGGAAAGGTAATCATTTTGGTTCAGCGCCCATCCTCTCTGTGCCGTCTGGAACGCGATGTTGCCTAACTTTGCAAGGCGGTGGGATTTGAAAGAATTGATAGGCTGGGGGTGGACAGAGGAAGGCTGTGTGTTGGCTCACTGGCTTTTCTTGAACCAAACTGATCTATGACAATTAGAGTGGAGTGTGGGTAGCAAAAACTTAATAGGGATGCATAAGGAAGGACTGAAACATGAAATGGAGCATGACAAAGGTACATACTATGGAGGCACAGAGAAGGTGTCGGCAACCTGACTGAAACACATGCCGTTCCCATTTAAGACATTCTCCCACCAGCCCCAGAGCACCAGCTTACCCTTGGCATGAACTCAAAGGTAGAGAGAAAGATAGCAAAGGAGCATGGGGGGGAAAGTGACAGCATGGAACAGATGAAGGAATCTGGAAAGGGCAGAAGAGTGCTACTCCAGGCAGCAGAGTTCTTCCTAGGCTTAAGGGAAAACAAACATTCATGGGTTTGATAGGAGATGGTGGAACGGGAGGATAGGGAATTAATGGAGGACTTACCAGAGCTGACATATGCTGTCCTATGCGTTGGAACACGCAAGGCATAATGGGAAGCCTCCAAATAAACTTTATTGGAACTGCGTGTGTGTCTGTTTGGGGACATGCATGGAGCTGATTTGGAACAATGAACAGCAAGAAGGATGAGAGAACCAAAGATTAATGGAAGATTCAGGAGACCTGACATATGTCATTGTCTCTTTTGGACCAAGGAAGGCATCATGGGAAACATCTACATGAAGTGTGGAGGAGTGTGTGTTTTTAGATGTGCTTGGTCGAGAGACATACCCTTTTGTAATGGGACAGTTACATAATGCAGAGACACACACACAGACACACCGAAACATCATCCACTAGCCCTGGGGGGGCAACAGGGAGTCTGAGGTGGGGGGTGTGGCTCACAGGACATCCTGACCCTGAACATCCTGAACCCCTCATTTAAGGTCATTGGCTGGTGACTGGCCAGTGGCGACATATGACAGGGCTTTGGTGATTCTCAGTGACAGCAAAGCTAAGGGACCACGCATGCGGTCGAAAATAGAACGGAATCAAAACACCCCGCCATCCATAATGCCACAGCATCTTCTGTTCCCTTCATATCATTATGACTCTCTCTTTAGTGTATCCATTAGCTCAGCCTCTTTCAGATATCGCTGCACCACTGCCGCCTTTGACCACAACGTTATTAAGCTGTCCCCTCACTACAAATTACATGCTAACACTTACTCAGCGCCGGGACTAGCGACACTTCACACACAAGTGATCCAGAACCCGCAATTACACAAACCAAATAATAACGGGGGTGGGGTGGGGGGGGGGGGGGCCCTCATAATTTTACACGGGAAGACCATTCGGCTAGCGGAAGGGTGCAGCTCTTATCCGGCCAGAGCCCAGGAAGGGTTTGCCAT
>JAACJT020000249.1:0-20879 GCA_009936485.2 Gymnarchus niloticus | reverse complement strand
GCAGCCCCGCGGCCCCCCCATCCCGATTTCCGCCCAAGCGGTTGCAACACCCCCCCCCCCCCCCCCACCCCCGGAGGGGGGGGCAGCGGGCGGGGGCGGGGCCCCCGGCCGGGGGGGGGGGGGGGGGGGGGGGATTCTGCATGTGCCCTTTATGAGCAGCTCTGATGGTGGCTACTGACTGAGAGCTGGGGGTATATGCTGCAAGATCCTTCCCCCACTGCCCTGTTTCTGCAGGGAATCGCATCAAAGCCTTCTCATGGTCCTTAGGGCAGACCCCAAAAATCTCAAGGGTGCTTGGGGCAATTGGAGGAGCATTTATGTTCCCATAAGTAAAGTACAATTATTGCACTGCAATAGAGGACAAAAGTAACCATGGACGAGAACATCTGAGGATGGAAAAAGCCTCAATAAATTGTGCTGATGTGTTCTCTATAAACATCATTTATAAAGTGTCTTTTGAAATTAATTTGGTCATAACAGGAAGACCATTTTTTTTCTGCTTGAGTGGAATAAATAAGAAAACTCTAAGAGCATATTCCATTGTCAAGAGAAGTGAATCATCTCATTGTGAAGGAAATTTGTACTTAAGGAAATACAAACACGTAGTACTACTGCCTTTTGTACTGTAAAAGGAGGACATGTTTTTAATTAGGGTTTTTGAACTTTTACACTCATGCAAGTATAATAATTTCCCTTCACACCAGCATTATGGTTTGCTCTTTAGCCAAATTCTATGGATAGAATGCTGAAAGAATATCTGTCTCTGCAAAATGTATAATCTCCTAAACCCTCCTGCTTTAAATTTTTTTAATAATCACGTCCAGAAAGTGCTGGTCTGCACCCTCTTCTGAACCCTTTTCAGGCCAAGTAGTTGCCATGGAGACAGGGTCCCTTTGAATATCATGGTGACTAGTCTGTTTTCCAAGCTACCCTAATCCTCCCCTCAAACACAGGGCTTCTGTGACCCTTTCTCATTAACATTGTGGGATTAAAACTTAATATCTGCCCTCGTTTCTAGACATATTGACATGTATAAGTTTTGGATGCCATCACACAAGGCTAGGTACACACTTGTCGTCATCATCTCATAAATCTTTGATTTTTGGGCTATAATGCATTTTTCACCCTGTAGCCCTCCAACATCCCCAACACAATTCCAATACATTCAGAACATCATTATCAGTAAAGGAACATCTTCCAGGCCTCCGTGGGAGGCAAAGAAGTGTTGCGGCTAATGGGAAAGCCTCTACTGGAGCTGACAAGCTATTACACTGGAGGTAGAGAAGGTTATATGGAGCATGAAAGCCTTTAAGGGTTTCACAGATATCCCGCTCAATTGCCTGTTTACAAGAGCAGCACCGCTCATTTCTGCACATTTAATATTGAGAGAGGGTTTATTGGAAGCATCGGGCCCTTCCCTTGGGATCTGCTTTGGAAAGTGGTTATGAGACAAAGCTTAGATCACCATCTTCATTTCGAGGCCAGGTTGTACCTTCTGTCACATGCTGGCGAGGTCTTTCTCATACAGATTATCTCTGGTGTGAGTTTGGGCAAAGATAAAGCGGGGGGTTGGTGCAGGGGCAAGTTGGCCATGTGAAAGTTTATAGACCCTCAGAGAGAGCCGGACTGGAAGACAGATGGTAGGGCCCTGGGCTCCGGCCACTGCAATGTCTGGGGGGAAGCCGAGCTACAGTGGGACACATGTCAGTCCTTGCTTCCAGATTTTTCTCTTTCGGAAAGATGAGGCGATGAGCTACTGGATGATAAATTAGAGCTTCAGTTGTTACTGCACCCCCAGTGACAAAACTTGGAGATTGGTAAAAGAATAAATGTTAGGAGAAATTATAGTGAAAGAAGGTTTATGACTCATAGCACAAATAATGTACTTTTTTATGAGACGGGTAAGTTTTGACTAAGTTGTTTTTTTTTTTTGTCACGTAGATAATAGCTGACCGTTGCTTTTAGTTTAGGTTGCAGAATCGTGATATGAGTGTGCTGCCATCTAGTGGTGATTTTTAGTGTTGCCATTTCAACGTCTTGATACCAGTGAGAATTGTTTCCATGCATTTTCCAACCACTTGCCCAATCCAGGGTCAGGAGGCTGTGAGCCCAAACAGCTTAGGGCACACAGTGGACGCCAGTCTATTGCAGATCACGGACAAGCGCACACTATTTCAGTGAGACTTTAGAGGGCAACAGGAGACCACAGTATTTGAAGGAAACCCACATGGCACAAGCGGATCGTGCAAATTCACAAATACAGAGTCAGGATGAAATGTGAACCCCCAAATATGAAAGTATGATGCAGCAGGGCTTCTCACTGACAAACCCTTAATGTGATTTGTCCAGTTCATTAGAATAGTATGTTCCTTGTATACTGCAGCATAAAAAAGTCACAGCAAATTACCTTTGCAGAAACTCAGTTTACGGACTCTGGCACTGAACTACCGGCGCCGGGACTACCCCTATATTATATACGCAGTAATAGGCTGCACTATTCTCTTTGTGCTGGTGGTGGCACTGTTGGCGCTGGATCTGGGCCATCAGAATAAGAGGAGCAGCCTGGTTCTGCAGGACGCGAGGGGAGGGTCACATTACATTCTCTTCCTCCCTTTTATGAATAATATGTCCAGAGTTTGATACAAACAGAAACACCTTGTTCTAATTCACTGTCATCCGAGAATCTGAAATGTGGAATAAAAGAAAAAAACGTACACACAGGTGTAGAACAAACACATTTCTCACAGTCATATTGTGAACTAATGTGTTAGCTGAGATTGGATTTATTTAAATGACCTTGTTTTTGCAGAAGTTGCATGCCTGCATTAATATTTGTTACACCCTTTTAGAAACAGAACAAAACATTTATAATGCTTTAAATATAAATTGTGGTTTAATAGAATTTATAACTTCAAATATCACTAAACTTAGTAGTGAATCATTCCATTTTGCTTAAAGAATCCTTGCATTGAATTAAAGGTTTGAAGCTCATTTGAGCTATTTTTTATGGTTGCGGTTGAAGACATGCCTGCATATTCCTATATACATAAAGTCCCTATTTTGTTGTTGTTATTGTTAATTCTTGTTTTTGCCATTTGCTGAAGCCCACAATTAATATGCATAAACTGGCTCTGTTGTGAGCAGCACGACGGCTCAGTGGTTAGCTACAGAGCTACAGAGCTGGGGGTTCAAAAATCCACCTCCACTCCATTTGTGTGGAATTTGTTCTCTCTGTGCCGTACCGGTTTCCTCTGACAGTAAAAAGACATGCTGTTAGCCTAATTGGTGTCTCCAAATTGTCCATACTGTGTGTGTCTGTATCATGCATTGAACTGGAACCACCCCCATCACCATGACTAGGATAAACGGTTATATGTATGCATGTATTTACATTAATGCAAAATAATTTGTTTCATTTCAACCACACATTTAGAATACTAGTATATAGGAATAGCCCTTTTCAAGTGTTAAAACAGTGCATTTCACCAATAGCCCTGACTTTATCAGATTGTCCAGACACATGTAATATGGTCTATCATGACATTTGACTCCAGTGAGCTGAAGAGCACGTGTTTTGTTTTTAACCACAGGTCAAAAGATTACTAGCTATTTTTCTGAAAAGAACCATTTTGCTGTGCTTTCCTGGCATTCACGAATGAGAGGTAATAAAAAGTTTTTTCGTTAGTGCAGTTCGTGATGTACAGCACTAGATGTCAGTATTTCCATACGTCTCATAAAATACCGAAAAACACTCTCAGCCTTTTTTAATTTCTATACGCTTCAGTTTACAAGAAACGGACAGAAAAAAATTATACATATGCAAGAACTTAAGATACATCTCATTATTCCTTGAATGAGAACGCAATTCTTTGGAAAATTGTACAAGAATACTGTATATTGTGAGCCTGCAAGAGGTACAGCAGTTTGTCGGAGCTTTTAGGGTTTCCGTGGTGATGATTGCCAGCCCCATGCCCACTGACTCTATGCCCTCTGACTCTATTATTGGGACTAACAGACTTTGCAGGGGGATCAGTTTAAACAGGATAAGTCAGATGGCTGTTCTGCTGATAAAAAAGTATAGAGCGAGAAGCCGCTGTAGACAGAGCATTCTGTTTTGTTTTTTTGTTTGTTTGTTTTTTTTAAATTTTGGCTTTTACGTTCTTCCAATAGCCTACCGTAAAAGTAAACCCCATCCTGGAAAACTTCCATTTATTCAATTTAATTTATCTAAAATATCTTGGAGAGCTGTGCATAATGTTTTCCCAATCCTAGCCCTCTCCATAGATTCCTGCTTTGTTGCGAAGACGGATTTATCCTCATCCCAAAAGTTAATTCTGTGGGGATTCTGCAATGCACCCATTGAGTTATGACAGGCGGTCTGCTCCCAGCAGGATCTTATAGACAGGAATCATGTGCACAGTGATCGTGAGGGAGAGCAGGCAGTTCCTGCAAGGCACTTGCATATTTGGTCCCATATTTAGGATGGGTTAGAGGTGTGTATGAGTAGAAGAATGAGGAAATTTTGTACTTCTGTCAAAATAGATATAAAATTATTATGAATTTTATGTACCATACTGTGCAAAAGTCTTCGGCAGGCAGAGAAATTGTTTAAAGTCAATTATCTGGGCAGTCAGCACATATTTGCTTAGAGAAAAAAAAAGAAAAATTTTAGTCCGGAATATATGCAAATAAACAGTAAACGTAACAAGAATTTCTTTTGTTCTCCAAAATGTTATTGAAATCTGGTTGGATGGCTAGAAAATCACAGCTTTGGTTCCCAGAATTCTCCTCTAGGGCACCCCAGACATTCCATGTAGTTCACCAGCAAGTCAATTAACTGGTGAACTTAATAAGTTAACTCACTCTGCCAGGTATTGATTACTCGAATAAGGCGTACTTGCAGCTGAGTTACACAAATTCATAGGTACAGTATATTGGATCCTAACTGGGGTGTTATGATGAGACGTGACATATTTTGAAATGTGTAAACCGGCACACTTTGGTCGACATGAAGTCGTAGCGTTACACCAACACACTCGTAATTTCAATATCGTATGTGTCTGTGTGGAAGGACTGATCTGGGTGGGTGGCCAAACAGAACCACGTGGCATGGTGATAGAAAGATGGAATGGATTACGAACGTGTTTAGTGCAAGTAATGAAACAGAGGGAATGAAAGCAAAGAACAAAAGGAGAGGAGAGGAGAGGAGAGCAGGCATCGGATTGTGGAAAGGACTGCAGTGGGGTATAGGCTACAGTATCAGGGTCTGGCCACGATTTCTGGCTGAGAGATAAACACAGCAGAATTATACAAGACTGGCATTAAGTGGAAGCAAATGCTTGTGGTTGCCACCTGACTTCAACACTCCCCAGGATGTCCATGACCTCGATCTTACAGTATGTTTAAGCAAAAAGGCCATAGAATCAAGCCAAGTTATTTTAAGATTAAATGTGCTGTTGTGAGGTTTTGCTTTTCATTACCTCCCCTGTATCGCATTTTTTAGTCATGCAGGCATAGTTCCAAGGATTCAACGATCGAGGATGGCGAGGTTGCAGAGAAGGCTGTGAGTGTGCAAGCTGAAAAAGAGCTGATGGAGAACGATGCTTAGAATGTAAAGCTCTGCTACAGCACCTGTCAGGCAGAGCAGCAGAGGGAAAAGATTATAGAATGTGTTTAATGTCTAATACAGATTCTGCCCTTTCCTTCATCTGACCTGTTGTTGCATTTTCATAACTTTTTTAATCAATCGCGACACAAGCAGAAACGGGTGTCAGGCGTAAGTTATAGTCTTCTCTGTGAGATAAATGATCGTCACACACAAACTACAATGACTCACCTATACTCTTCTGCATGTCCATAGGGGGACACACTGAAGCATGCTTTGCTTGGGCCTCCTGAAAAAGGAAATGAAGACAACCCCAACTAGCCAACTCTATTGAAACACTGGCAACTCTATACCTCTGGAGACCTTCAGGGAGAGCTGATTTGCACACTGTCACTCAGCAGATGGGACAACACGTTCAGCACTAGGAAACGGGTGAGCATAGAGCTTGGAAAAAAACTAGCATCCCTGAGGACCACAGCCGGCGGGCTAGCATGGAATCTTGCATGTTTTCACAAAACCTGGCTAACCTTAAATGCTGCATAAAACTGAAATAGTGTGACTTGGTATTTAACTTGATCGATTACAATGAAACATTGGTATCTAATATGATCTGCTATTTATACAGCCTTCAGAATATTAAAACATTAGCTTTTGAAAGCACTTGGTACCAAATCAGGAATGTTAATGTTTTGAGTATTGCCTTCTGACAGCATTATTAACAACATTAAGGAATAAAGATTACATAAATATTGTACAAGATTCGGTAATAACCACAGGTTTTAAATAACAGCTATAAAAATAATGATTTTTTGTGGGCTTTTTGAGCGTATTTTATGTAGACAAAGATGTGTTTTCTTTGTTGATCTCTAAGCTTCTTTTTGCAAAATACTGTTTTCATTTCTCCTCGCACCCCCTGCCACCCCTTGGGAGGGCAGCGAACAGAGGTAGCCCCACAGTGGGGGTCATCCCACATCACAACGAGTCCTAGTTGGCTCACTATACTGTACTGCAGATTACACGATCCTTGACATTTGTACCCCAAGGGAGAGAAGAATGACAATGTGACTTGAATCAGCTTGCTTTCTTGGACATTGATTTGTAGGCATTTTTGAAACAGAATCACCCAGGCAGAAGGTGATATATTTACCTTGGTGAAAACATTCTGAAACATTTGAATGGATGTCTGGTGAACAAATGGAGAAGATTAAAATCAGTGTGCTTTGTTCAGACAGCAGTTAACTACACAAGGTGCCACGAGGTACCAAGAAGTAACTGCTGAGCCACGGTGGGCCAGTAGAACCAAGCAAGGGACATGGAAAAAGAAAGGAAGCAAGCAAATGATGCATGGATCATATCTGTGGTGAAATATGACGTGTTCCTTTCTCAGGATGAATTCCTTTCGGTCTTCGCACTTGGTGAGGCAGAGCACTTCACTTCTGGGCTTTTCTCCAAGTCCAGTACTTCCTCACAGCACTAGGCTGATGCGCTTGGCATGTCTCAAAACCTGGCTCCAGTGGAGGACACGCTGCATTTATATGTGAGTGAATATGTAATGATCGCATGAGTCTAACATATATCTTCCTTCTATGCATATGCAATATCATGTACAAACATTCTTGCCTGAAATTGCTTTTAAGGTCTATGCTGGCTTTTCCATTCTTCTCTATCCTTTCTTCCCCCACGTTCTCTATGGTAATTGCTTGGATCAATCCAATTAGCCAGAGACTCGGGTTTGGTAGAGGCTCTGTTACTTAGCTCTTTGAAGATGCTCAAACCTTTGTGTCCCAACCCAGGGAGCTGTGTATAGTGTGAGTTCAACCCAGGCTTGGGAAGGTCAGGCCTTTGTGGGTAGGTCTCGTGCAGTGCCTCCCCGCCCCAGCCTGCATCCCCACAGCCAGGCTGGAGGTCCCCTGTCAGGACATTATAATGGCCTGCCTTGGGGAAGAGGGCTGGGAGCAGGCAGCTGTCTAGCATAGCAGCAGAGACCCTCGGTCCATTCGTCACCCCCCCCCCATCACATGCTTACAATACGAGCGGGACGAGAGGCGTGCTAACTAAATCCAGGCTACAACGGCAGCCCTTGAAAATGGAGATGCTTTATGCTCCTCTTTTCTCTCGTTATTTTGGTCCCCCTCCTCTGTCGAAAGTGGGAGTGGTGCTGAGGTAGCAGTTCTGCCCTCCTAGACCCCTCAATGAACTGGTCACCAGCAGCGTCTCTGTTCACCTGTCAGTGGGCGTGTGCTAGCCTGCCCGTCACGTCACCAGTTCCGCTAGAACAGCCTGCATGTACTACTAGCTTTGTCATGTCATGTACGAGCTCCTGGTACTCAGTAATCGTATTCATATCCTAGTAGAGGAATCAGTCCTTTATACATTAATAATTATGATGCAGGTGAGACAGAAAAACATGGCCTGACTAAACTTATTGTCATCCTTTTTAGGTACAACATTTAGGCTTTCGAACGGTCTTGACATCAGTGGCAGTGCTTTTCTTTGGCCAAGTCAGTTTGTCGGTGAAATTCACATAGAAAAATGCAGCTACAACATGAACAGGGACTTGGGGATGTTGTGAAAATGAGAGAAACGTGGCATGTCACATTGTGAGCGTCGTTGTGAGATTTGCCAATAATCTAGCAAATGGTAATGTGAAGGATCATACTGTAATGATACTGTTGATACTTGCTGATGCGCCTGTTGCTTGAGCTTGGAGGATAGTGTGAAATCAGTCGTGTAAATTTTCCAGTTGTGCATCGGTTGTATTTCTGCACGTGATTAGCATTCATTGGTTAACCCATGAATGGAAGCTTTCACGTTGCGATAGGAGCCGTTCCATATGATAGCAGCCCCCATCTTTAGGAAGCCGGGGCCCTTAATGCGAGGAGCGATCCGCCTGCACTCAGCGGTACCCCCACCCCGGGTCCACAAGAGCTTGTTCCTCTCGTGGAAAAGGACCTGACCTTCAAATTATGCCTGGCTTTCGCTCATCTCCGTGAGCTCCCAAAGGGGCGGCCTCCTTCCCCCTCATACAAGAGCCCGACGCGGGTGAGACCAGAAAGGGAAAGTATCTCCATACACATTAGGAGGCAACAATGACTGATCTTTTTCTGTGCGCTGGCCTGAGGGGGAGAGTTTGATTGGCTGGTGGGAAAATCTCATTTGGTCTCTTTCACGACCAACTTGATTGAGCGCTCTTCAAAATTTGCCACGGCTGTCTTATCTTTGCTGCAGCTGCCCTCTGGGGGAAAATCAGCCCGGCCCATTCCACGCTTAGAATCCAGCCTTTATAGGCCAAGAAGAAGGCTGCGGGACTATGGGGGGGATCATGAAAAGCCGGTGTTATTCAGCGGGACTGAGTATGATGCCTCTCATTAGGTAACGTTATTGGAGCCTGGGTCACGGTGGTCATCACGGTGTATTCCACCTCTTTTCTTACTCTCTGGTCTCTCCTCACAATGCCATTTCTCAGTGTCTCCCAACTTCTTCCTCGCAAATATTTGCTCTTTGGCTCAAGCATGGATCAGACATATTTCTTTTGAGAGGGGGCAAATTAATTGAGTCCACCCTCCTAGAAGCAGAATGGAGGCAACTGCCGGGGCTTCTTTCAGAGTGAAGGACAATAACGTCACGGGGGGGCCACCGTCTGCCTTCAATAAACAAGTTGGTCTGAGATATATGGAGAACAGGGCTTGGCCCCCGTTTCACAGATTACGGTTTTCCCTGGTGAAACGTGCCATATTGTGTCTCTCGAAGGAAAGGAGTTTAAAAAAGTAACAGAGAAATCTGATAGAAACAAAGAATTTTGGAAGTTTGCTGAATGCGAGTTCAGATGTAAGAAAGGCTGTACATGAAGAGTTGTGAGGAAGAATAAATCTTCGGCATAGAAGTCAAGCAAATTTAATTAACATGAGGCAAATTATTAGCCACTTAAATTACCAAGTTCCAAAAGTTTTAATTTTAAGTCATTGGGTTAAGATAATGTTTTTAAAAAGTATGATTAGGTAATGTTTTAATACTTGGTAAATATCACTGAACCGAAATGACCGTGGTGAAAAATCAGAACAGCACAATATAGCACGAGTGAGCAAAAACAATCTCATCTCCCAGTTTACATTGCACATGGCTTATGAACTTTGTTACTACCACGTTCCAGTGTGATTGGATGGACAAAGCGCCATTCAAAGGAACGGGTCATCGGTGTGAGTGTGTTTCAAAGTGCCTGTGAGGTAGGTAGCCAGTTAGGGGCTAAAGTAGGTGTCTTGGGAAGTTTTTCGCGATGGCATAATTGTGGAGGGACTGAATGAGGTTTACGGTGGGTGCGTACGCGCTTAAAGAGGGTGACGGACTGCTGCAGGTGCTCAGTGATCTGGAATGCCCCGCTGGCAGCAGGTTGCTAGGCAGAATGCATGCACACAGTCGGAGTTAGGACACACAAAGCAGAAGGGCCCATGGCCTCTGAGGGTAATAAATGAGCTGCTCTTTCATTGGCGGCCTGGCCCATCTGTGACCCTTATGGGCCCCAAAAGTTCTCCGAGCCCCTTTTAATGGAACCTTAATCGGACCCCTAAAGTAAGCTCTGAACAGAGGCGGCGTGAGACATGGGGTCTGAACTCTCAGTAGCTAGTTGCATGGCACACGCATTTTATAGCCATGCTCCGTGAGGACAATGCGGACGACTGCTCAGAAGAGATTAAATTGATTTTGAGTTGTTTTATGCTTTAATGACTCTCTGTCCAAAAACAGATTTTATCATGTGAATGGAAGCGAACAAAAGAATCTCAGTAGGCAAAGTAGCTTTTGACTGACATGGAAGAGAACGGACAGTTAATTGAACTCTGCGAGCAGGGAAACTGTAATGCCCGCCTGCCCGTTCCCATTATAGTCTATGTTTTGATTGTACAGTTGTCAGTGACAGGGAATTAACCTATTCAGCTAAGTGTTTAAAGTTCCCCATTTTATTCCAAGTAATAAAACGAGTTCCAGGTGTGCCAGAGCTTACTGGACCTTGGTCCCCCCGATATGTTAACTTTTATAAAGAGAAAATGTATATACCGCAAACACAGAAGTTTGATATTCATGTCTTGTGCACAGTGATGCAATCTATTCCATTCCCTTACAGTATTGTTGAATTTGCATAAATCTATTAAAATATATGTTGCATTCTATGTAGATTCCACACATTATTGGGGAAGGACATCGGATGTTTTCTGAGGTTTCCACTTATCAGGAGGGACGTACCACAGCATTCGATGAATCGATGGAAACTTTTTCTTTCCTGCCACTCAACAATAAAGGTGAAAATATACATGCAAAAGAAACGGAAAGAAACGATCCCAGCGCTGCAAACCTCTGCACCTTTAAACTGCTGAATAAGATATTTTGTACAGCATAGAAAGACAAACTCTATGTAGGTCATAAAAAAAAGAAAAAAGCACGCAGCGTAAGTGCTTTCTTAGTCAATTAATCAATTACCATGCCCTGACTTTCTTTAAGGAGATAAAAACCACTACCTTGTCTTTTCTTATAGGCTTAGGTAAAGGTAGAGAAGCAGACTTTAACATTTTGAATTTACCACTTGCGGCTTTTCAGATGGACCTGGGTACTGACAGCAACTGCCGTTCAGTTTTAGCGACATATTCCAGTTCTTTGTAGCTCTGAAGAGAACCATCCGTCCATATACCCATCAACAACATTAATCAGGCCACATTTCAGAGGTTCTCTCTGACTCCATTCCTAAGTGAACGCCTCGTGAAATTAACATTGTCCTTTCCTGTTTATGGTTATGACAGGGTTCTTGGGGACACGTTCCACTCCCTGTCTCTTTGACTGTCAGTGTCCAGGTTGTACCCACACCTGAAAGCGTGGGCCACAAAGTATCTGTATCACGACGTCCATGAAACAAAGATCAGAACATGAAGCTCCTCCTAGCAAACAAAAGCCCTGCAGTGTGGGAGATTAGTGGAACCGCCAGGGTTATCCTGTGAACTCCTGACCTTTAGAAGCTCTGGCAATGTCACTGAAATATGGCAGAACTACACTTACTGTCCTGTTATACGTGAGTCAGACTGTGGGCAGACCAGGGCAATTCCTGAAGCTTAAGGGTTCCATCCCGGTGAACCTTCTGCTCTGACACTCCCGTCTTTGCCTTTGGTCCTGACGAACGCACGTTGCTGTTCTTGCAATAGAGGGTTTTCTCTGTGGAGAGAAGGTGTGGTGTGTAGCTCTTCTTCCTGACCAGCAGAGAATAATAACACAGATAAAGAACCACGGGACTCATCCCTTTAATCTGTGAAATACAGTGCCAGACCGGTAAAGCGCCATGGCATCTGCACCCGGGATTTAAGGCGGACCGCTTTTTCTGAATGGAAGGGGTCACTCGGTTCACCCGATATTCTTAAGCACCAATTCCCAAAGCTTTAAATCCTTTATTCACACTGTGGCCTTAACGGCCTGCTCTGCAGGAGACCGTACCGAGTGTATAATGGAAAACGGCATAAAAATTAAATAGTCTGTTATGGATGATTTTCTTAACTGCTCTCCCTGAACTGACCCAAGTGGAAGGCATACTGAAGTGAACCGGATAGCTAAGCAGCCCATTCTCAAAAATAATGATGAAATAAATTTGTGGGTCATATTTCGAAAAATATTGACACTTTAGTACACATTGCAATGAGTGACATTAAAAGGCAGAGCATTTCTTATGATTAAATTATTAATTTTAATGATTGATAAATTTGTAGAATCTAAATATGTATTGTATGTCCAAACATAAAGTAAGGCTGTTTTTAAAGACTTATCCACTAGATTACCTGTTGGAATCAAATGCTAAACTCTGTTGTTGTATTCTATGCAGGAGTTAGCTTTAATTGGCACAGTGAATCAATCCTCTGGCAAAATTAAGTGAGTCACTTTGAATAAAATGTGTATTTAACATTCACTTGCTGTACATATATATATATATAGCTTACTTATTTGGAATGGATGTGTGTGTAGGTATTTGGGTATTCATTCACAGCACGGTTCAAAAATCCTTGGCTGGCAAGGTGGCACCGCTGTCTTCACCCCTGCAAGTTCTGGCGTTTGGGTCCTGTCCTTACTTTGTGTGTGGAGCTTACGTGTCCTCCTGGGTTCCCTCTAGGTACGATGGGTTTAACCCAGTCCAAAAACATGGTTACATGGAACGACGAGTCTTAATAGCCTGTAATGAGCCATTTTGTATCTGTTTCAGAGACAGAGATATCCTGTCATCCTATCCAAGGTGTTCTCTGACCTTGTGCTCTCAGCTCCCTGGTATTGGTCCCAGGGTTCTAGATCAGCAGGTACAAGATCAATTCATGGGTCAACAATGGAGAGACCATAGCTTACACCCATAGCTTATTGGTCAACAAGAGCATTAAACCATTTTTCTTAACTACTGAAATATATAACCTTTTTTCCCAATACCTACAGTGTTATCTATTTTTTAAATTGGTAAATCTGTATAGGTCTTCCAAGACCGAGTTTTCGACTTTATGAGGGAGGCAGATCTCTAATGGGGAGCCTCTTCACACTCCCCTCACCAGCAGCGAGGGGTTCCTAAAGCTGGCTTCTTTATCATGCTGATCTGAAGCCTTTCTCCTGAGTGTGATAATCCAGGAGAGGCTGAACTACAACCCTTCTAGGTCAAACTGACTGTTACAGAGAGACAATGTGTGTTCTCCTCTTGAATTTGTGGTCAGTATTCGCCTCATGTTCATTGCCTGTCTGCGGTATGCTGGATGAGAGCGCATGACATTCTCATTAGCCTGGATTGCATTCTACCCCGTTGTACAACTACGCCTTCTTGTCTGATAAATGATTGCAGATCAGATGTTTAAAACATCCTCCGGCTTTGTGCTTTGGTCCAACAAACAAGAGCTAAAGTTTTATCAGCTTTGAGTCTACCATGACTTCAGGTATGACGGGTTCCTACATGCTGAACTGAGATCATAGTCCCCTCCAGGTTTTAGTTTCTAATTTCTTATACAAGATGGAAAGATAAGCACAAAAATCTGCAGTTTCTGTTCTGCCTCGGTGGTGCATTTTTCACCTACTGGAATACTAGTAAGCTTTGGGATGTCTTAAATCTGTAGATACCAGCTGTGTACTCATGCAAGTTCAGGAATTGCTGCAGTTGTTCATTTGTTCTACCTTAAGCACTGCTAGTCTGCTCTTTGGTGTTATGGAACAGTGGAGATCCCACCTTTAGCTTCTGGAATGTACAGGTTGGGGGGGGGGGGGGGGATTTTACAAAGTACGCCTTGCACTCATTAAACAAGCTAATTGGTGGGAAGGTAGGGAATGTGGATAATCCAATTAAGTGCAAATATGCCTGAAAAATATATAAACTACAGCAATCTGTGTTGCATATTTAAGAATGACGTCTAAAATCAGCTTATGTCCTAAACACTAATTTCCTATTCTAAAGGGGTTTAAGGGGGCCCCAAGTGCGTTAGCTTGATGGACCGACAGTCAAAAAAAGAGAGGCTGAATTTTGCTGCCTTCGTCAGTACTTAGAACTTTATACCCTCCTCCCACTCACCACCCAGGCGCTGAATCCACAATAAGGTGTTTTCTTGCAACAGTACTTTCCTAACCCCTTTCTGGCGCTATTCGGGCATTTTAAATTTTATTAAGCCCCAAATTTGTTATTGTTTCCACAGGATGCTGTTAGAACATGCAATTGTGGAATACAGCAATAACTCTTCAAAGAGGTTTTTTTTTTTTTTTCAAATAGTTGTTTAAATGGTGAAATTTTTGAGTAATTATTGTGGATTGATTGCCAGCAACGTAATTGATTAAAACGCTTTTAGTCTATTTAAAAATGTAGGGCTGGGAACCTAAAAAAGGAATATTACCCTTTGGACATAATGTTGTGTAAAGCTTTCAGCTTCGGCTTTGGTGAAAGAGATTCCCTCAGAAACGTGTGATGGATCAACAAAGACGACCCCATTATTTGATTTGCTAATTAGAACCTTTGATATTTGGCCCTGATTCTGGCCTCTCCTGGCTTTCCCAAAGATCCAGGTTCACAAGAACATTTTCATTCCTTCATGTGAAGAAGGTAATTTTGATTGTAGCTCTTCTCCATATGGTGTCCAACCCCGTCTGGCTAGCCCAGCCTGGCCGCTACCAGGCCAAGGGTGGCTGAACATTGCTATTCACCCGCCAAAACAAACATGCTGAATCTGGTTATCCAATAAAAGGGAAACAGACAATGTGGGGGGGGGAAATCAAGTGACCCGAAGAAAACACAGTCAAACAGTAACAGCACTTTATTGGACACAAAGGCGGACCTTGCTTTATTGTGGAAGACTACTGGCAATCCAAGATAAGGAAAATCCTCCAAATGTAGAAGGACGGCCTTCTCTGCTGAGATCCACCGATAGGCTTGGTATGTTAGGGCTTCTCTACAATCACTGCAAAATATGGATTCATCCAAATCATATCATTTAGCTTAGAGTTTATAAAGGTTTTATATTTCTTAGTCTTGAAGCCCACCTTTTAAAGGGAAGAAACAAAAATGTCATCATGCCTGGGATACTCTACATGTCTCCCTTCTCCTATAATCTTAACTGGGATAATCAGATGGGGGATGCATGGATGGATGGATGCATGGATGGATGGAGTTTATGGTAGAAAATTCTAATTATGTGGAGGTCTGGCACAACAATGTTGCTATTTCTGTTTTCTTCCAGATCTAAGATCAAATTTTAGACTACAGTTTATGCTTAGAATACAGAAACTGCATAGATAAATGTCCTTTGATATCAAGGTTAAAAGAAGATTGCGAGTTATTTGAAACACAAATGAAAAATGTCTGTATAAAATGTTTTCCACCTCCATAATAACTCTAAAGCCTCTTAAAAATATGATAATAGCTGGCATTCATTGCTTGTAATATAAATTCCTCTGTCTCAATCTCCTATCAGGATATCCAGTAAGAGATAAATTAACATGATTTCATGAATAACAATATTTTCAGTCACATCTTAGGATTTTTCAGTGAATTGCTAGATACTTTCCACGTAGGTAAATTTTTGGGATCTGTTCATCATCCATTCTAGTCATCCAGGATGAGGTCGAGGTAGGCTATTATAATCAAATTAGAATTCCAGTGAACATTCCTGCAAGATTTGTTACTTGCAATGACTTTATAATGGTCAGCCAAATTGTACTAATCGCAAACCAGGGAAATGTCTTTGTTAAGAAAGATACTCATACAGAAATAAAATTGATTTTTACATGGTTTGTCATAACCCAAATGAGATCCTTTGTTTAGGTCATGATGTTAAAAGGGCCAGGTGTAGTGGCCCTGGGAGTGTTTAATTAGATTCTATTGAGGGTTAAAGTTGCTTTACGTCTGAATAACCCTCCAGTTGAAAAGGGGGATTAGTCTACACAACAGTTAGGCTCATGATGAGGTGAAAGTGGGGGGATGGGCTTATATGTAGTCATTATGATAGAGGTCAAAATTGACATCAGTTCTTATTTCCAATTTTTAACTTGTGAAGAAAATGTTTGATGCCTCCATGTAGCATAAGGCTTGAGTCTGTTGAATGCCCATTAGAATGTGTAACGTGCTTTATAAGAAAATTGTGTATTAATACACCGATGCAAGGATGCAGAATCATTAAAACAAAAAAAAAAACTCAGACATAAGTCTGAATTCAATAAATTGATGAACATGCGGAGAAAGTTAAATGATTCTGTGATTTCCTGTCAGTAGATTCGATAAAAATTGTTTATTGCAATACACACAATATTCTGCTTCATAGAATTGTTATTAATGGTTCTATTTTCACTAGTAAGCAAACTGTGGGCATTTAATTCCAGGCTCCGTATATATGTACAACGCTGAATTAATGAGTAATATCACCCTTCTGAAAAGCTCCACGTTCCCCTCTCCGCAAGAGGAAAGACTTCTTCATTTGGTGAGCAAGACAATGCTGTGAGAGTTCTTTGTTCCTTGGATATCCAACAGAGGCACAATATGGCCAGTCGAGGATCAACGGAGCTACACAATAGTGATAACCGGCAGGTCCTTGTGGTCCTTTAGAACGAAGGAAGTGTGCAGAGTTTCCAGGCTGCATGATGTCTAGGCCACACTGAGAGAATAAGGAAATATGTAAAAGAAGCTGGTTGCAGGGAAACACTGAAGCTGTTTTAGGAATTTGTCTTGGGACTTGTTGCATAATTGATTGGAATGTCGCAGAGAAAAACCAAAGGCTAACTCAGAGGACTGTAATTGTGTAGTATTTGTAAGAGGTGGCAAGAGGCTTGAATTTGCACTGGTAATGCAGTGTCAAATTCCAGCTGCAAGGTGTTTATATATTTATCCTTATTTATTAATTGTAGATGCATAGTAAGAAGTATCACCCTCAAAATGTGGAATGATGTCCATAGCCATAATATACAAATGTCCTGAAAACTGGTTTCCACGTTAGTAATCACAATAGCTGAAATATTCAAATCTAAAACTGTTAGTTATGGTGGTGGGTAGGTTGTGGGTTTGGATCCCATGTATGTCAGGGTATTAGTTTCACCAATGGGCTCTTGTGCAAGATTTTTTTTACTCCAGCTGCTCCTTGGTTGCTGGCTGACCCTCTTTTCTGACCCCAAACCTTTTTAAGTTGTACACTGCTTTGGACAAAGGTGCATGTCAATTAGTGTAGTTTGTCACTTGCTTAAATTGTGTGAAATGTGTCACAGCAGAAATTAATGTACCCGTTTACCCGTCTTTGCACAATAACGGAGCCGAAATATGGGTGCAAGTTTAGGGTTCCCATCAGTTGTCAGCACTAAGATTTCATCCTTTGCCTTGTTCTGTCAGGATGGGATTTCCTGGCTCCTTGAAAGGGTCACATTGCTCCTGGTTGACTTTTTTGTGCAATTGATTAGAGCATGAATGAGAGGAAAATGAGGTGGTTTTGGAGATTGACCCATTGAGGGAGTGGATAAGAAGTCAGTCTTATGGGTGCTTGATGGGATACATTAACGTGTGAAGTGGATCTTTATTTCTGAAATACCATTCTGGTTTTTCCTACTTCCATCCCATTCTTCCCATAGTGTTACTGGAGCAGTAGATGAGATGCCCTAGAGCTGACAAAATCTGAAGGTAACACCACTTAAAATTCGCTCATAAAAATGTCATCATTTCCTATGCTTCAGCTTACACAAGGAATTGTCATGACTTCTTTAAGTATTATGAGGTGTTATGTATGACTTTTAGCGCATCATGGCTAATGTAAAACATGGGAGGGCACAGATGTCTTGGTGGAAGAGTGAGGTCACGGAACAAGCCCCTCTACTCACTGGGGACTGAGTATAAAGCTAGTTTGTTTGCTGTGTGTCTACTCACTGGTGTTGAGCGTGAATGGGAGGCCGTTCTGACCTTGAGGGTGCTGATGAAATTGTCTTGCTCCGTTCTCCGATCTCCATGTCCTGTGCATTCACCTTTCCAGAAGATTAAGGAGTCTCTTTGGGACCTTTACTGTGTGATATGAAGGGTATTTTTGTTAGCGTTACATAGTGACTTCCTGTCTGATTAGCATGTACATCTGTTCCAGCCGAAACCAAACAAACCACACAAACATATGCATATGTTAAAATGTAATTAGAATGTCATTAATTAGTACTTTATTAATGAACATAGGCCCATAATCAATAGAACTGGTAATTCAAATACAAAGATGGCATCACTTGCCATTGTGTTGTCTTTTTTGATAAATCTTGTCCTTGTCTAATTTAGCTGATAGTCTTTTTCATGGTAATGGACCTAGAAGGTATATGTTACTCTGAATGTGCATGACGTTAATTGGCATTAACGTAGATTGAATTTGAGGCGACGAGTGTAATTATTGTTCACACCTCGTCAAGCCATCTCGTAAGACTGATAGCTACGAGAGATCACAGAAAATCAATGTGTGAAAAATCTCAAAAAACACATCCTTGATGTTCTCAAGGGTATAAATAGCAGCGTGCAAAGTTGTGCTCGCCGTCATAACTCACCCTACATTTAGCTGTGATTTATCTGCACGAAGATTATGTATTTAACCCTTAAGTGAAGTTCACATCCTCCATTATACCTTAATATCACTGGGTAACAAAATTTTACTTTTTTGTCACATGAATCAATATAGGTGAATCTCACTGTATTTTTGATGCTGAATTCAAATACTTAACCAAACTTTCTGTATATCACTCATATACCACTTTTATGTGGTACATGGTTAAAATTTACAACAAAGGTATATTTATACGCTATATACTGGATGCATTATTGGAACAGCTCACATAAAAGGTAGAAACGTACTGTTTTCTGTTGTTCATGATTTCTGGAATATCAATCCCTCTGAAGTGTCCAGCAGGAGTCAGCAAGCATGCTGGGACTCCAACTGCCTTAGTATCACTTTTCGATTTCAGAAACATCCCGATGAACCCATCTGCCATGCTCGTCGCTGACCGCTTCGAGATTCCCAGGAAGCCCAGAAGTAAGATGTACGCAAACAACAATAGATACACTTTAACCCTGAATTTAATTTTCTAAAACTGATACATTTTTACTGCTGGTTTATTTACTAAATATACAGAGTAAAAAAATACGTAACTCAAAAACTATGGGTGATAGGAATGTTCTGAGTACATTTCAGAAATCAGCATGAAAAAGTCATTTTAAAACACCCCAATGTTGTTCTGTGGCAAAATCTTTGCGTGTATTCATATCTTGGAATTGCGATGGTCATATAGGGATGCAGTTCAGAGATAGATGGTATCTAGGTATTAATACCAGCGGAAGAATATTTGAATGAGATAAAAGTGATCAGTATTTCCATCTTGGATTTTCATAGTCCCAGATGACATGATACTTTATTGGCTAAGTAAATGTGCATAGGGAGTCTTGAGCTTTTTCATAATCTATCCTGCAGTCTATCAGACACACGCAGGAGAGAGCAAATTCAGAGAAACGGTGTCCTGGAGGAGCCTTGGGTTAAGGGCCTCGTTTAACGACCCAGTGGTGATACGATCAAACAGCCAGCTGTGGGATTTGAACCAGTGGCCTTCCAAACATATAAAGAGACAGCGAAGCCTCAGAGGCACAACCACCCCATAGAGGAGCACACAAAAGAGTTAGGACTAAACTGGGATTTGTGTCTCACTATTTGCACCAATGAGGCTACTCTGACTGGGCAGATAAAAGGTCTTGAAATGAAAGTCAGGAAGTTAAATCCCAGTGGTGCAGTAAATGACTTCACGCTGCATGTGGTGATGATCAGTGTGAGAGCTATGCATTTAAATTTAACTGAACTATTGGATCAATGTGGCTGTTTAGCACCCTGTCAGATGAGGATGATGTGAACAGCAGGGTCTACTACTGTATACAATGGTGAAATGTTGATGAGGCACAAGGAGCTCTCTTAGGTGTATCAGCAATAAGAACTGCTGGCATATAGAAAAGATCGTGACTTCTGAACAGCCGCAATCACCTACTGCCCCTACCGAATACCACCCCTTTCAACTGTAGACAACACGTTCTCTTATCATATTCTTTCAATTGCTTCGGCAAGGGGTAGTGATTTGTTTTCAAATCTGATGATAATCTCATGATAATTTCGTATTATCTGCCCATTTGAGCAGAAGGCAGAATAGACTGTAAGCATCTTATCAAAGAGTAACAGAATTTATTTGTTTCAAGGTTTCTTCCTCCCGAGGGAGTTTTTCCTTGCCACTGTCGTCATTGGCTTATTCTCTGGGGACCCTGGGCCTGGGACTATGTAAAGCGCTTTGTGACAGTGCTCTTTGTTAAAGGTGCTATATTAATAATATTGAATTGAATTGAATTGAATTCTCTATCCCAATATGGGACTTCCAAATTATTAGAATCTCACTGCAGGACTGAAGGAGTAAAAGTGGGACACAGGACTGGTCCGGACAGCATTTTCATTGTTTCTGTTTACATTTTTCACCAGGTGTTAACCCTTAAAATGTTTTTCAGTGGGTAACTTTCCAGAACTTTGGGTAAAGTTCTAGAAACAGAGAATATATATCGGTAGGAAGAACGCTGCTATAATTAGTTTTCAAGTCAAGTCAAGTGGACTTTAGTGTCACGCCATCAATACACATGAACACGGTGGGATGAGATAATATTCCCCCATGTGAGACTGCAGTGCAGCATACAGACAGAAAGCAACACAATGATCGAAGGAGGCCTTCACAAAAATATAAAGTTCAAAAATAAAGGATACTGCAAGACAGGGGT
>JAACJT020000248.1:9823-20880 GCA_009936485.2 Gymnarchus niloticus | reverse complement strand
CCCCTTCACTTTTAACCCCCCCCCCCCCCACCCCCCCCCAAAAAAAAAAAACAAAAAAAAAAAAAACCACCCCCCCCCCCCCCCCCAACAATGCTCATTAGCCAATCAAGTCGTACCCTCCCTGTTTGTGCGTTTAACCCATGCCCGTATTAACCCGTAAAACGGAGGAACATGTCAGAACAAAGCATTCTAATATGCAACCTTGGGTCGTTACACTACATTTTTAAATTATGGGCAGGTTCAAGGACACATACCAACAGGGACACCATGCACCACTGACTAAAGCAAAAAGCAACAGCAAACATAAACCTTTGACTAAAGCAGAACACAAAAGCAGTTTTGATCATTAAAGAACAAAAAGAGCTTTGATTTGGGGTTTGAAGCAGGTAGTGTTGGGCTATGCAGTTGGGGAACATAAGCACCTATGCTCCCAGATGCCTATGCCAGCTTTGCATGCTTCAGCCCATTCCACTCATCCAGCAGTGCTTGCTTCAGCCACACCCCATGTGCCTATGTCTTCCCAACTGTCTACTCCAGCACTGCCAGCTTCAGCCCATTCCACCCATCCAGCAGTGCTTGCTTCAGCCACACCCCATGTGCCTATGTCTTCCCAACTGTCTACTCCAGCACTGCCAGCTTCAGCCCATTCCACCCATCCAGCAGTGCTTGCTTCAGCCACACCCCATGTGCCTATGCCTTCCCAACTGCCTACTCCAGCACTGTCAGCTTCAACTCATGATACCTATTCCAACAATGCGTGGTTAGTCCATGCTGTCACTGTTGACTTATGTAGTAGTAGGTAGTGCTGGCATACGCAGTGAAGCATCCATAGGCAATTGGAGGGTATAGGTTCTTGGGGCATGGCCTATGGACATGCAGAAAATGTCACACATAGGCTTTCTGGGATATTTCTTGACAAGCTACGCCTTCAGCGCCAACAGTGTTTTTTAGGGGGTTGACTAAGCAGTGCTGGATTGGTTGGAATGGGCTGAAGCACACAGTACTGCCATAGGCTGGTGGGGAGGTAAGAACTTTTGGGATAATTTATTACCAGCAGGAAAAACAATAGGGTTCCTATCTAAAAATTCAAAGTATGTGGTTCTCTGCTGCTTGTTTAATGGTAACAAATAAGAATGTGCATAATCAATGTTATTTTGAAATTGAAATTTAATTTTAAACTTCTGAAACTAAATGAATGGGCGGAAAGGTGCGTGGAACCGAGCGTAGGGAAAGATATATACCGTGTGGTCTACAATTACCCTAACGATCCCGAGGGTTCCTGGTAGGCTCCATGAACGGACATGAATCCTCTTGTCATGTATAACTGTTTGAGGGGCGCTTCTACTTATATTGAGATAAAAATAGTTATTTCCTTTCTCGCATGCGTTTCCGTCCGTTAAAATTGATGGTGAGGAAAATTAATGTTTTTAAATAGAATAAAACATTACATAAAGTTCTGAAATTAAATATCTGGATGGTTGAACGTTTTGGAAACGATAAAGTGGATTTTCTCTTTTGTAAAAATCCCTAAGAGTTTGGTGAAACCAGAAGAGAAGCCGATCACGACGTCAGGCTGTTTTAACCTCTTAGATATGAAACTAGAACACATGGAAGCGGCATTCTAGTGTGGTTTTTCCTGGAGATCGGCATTTTTCTTAATGATTAGATAGGGAAGGCATGCAGACTCCCACATCCTGAAGGCTTAACTTTGTGTTGACTTGACTTGCTGGCCTTCAGAGGCGCTCAGTCTTCAGCCACCCAGCCTGGGGGACTCGATCACGGTCTCTCTTCAGCGCAGGTACGTGACTTCGTGCCGACTGGGGGGGGTCCTGAACACACACCCTTCTGGTAAATCAGACCAACATGGGATGTCCTGCTGCTGCTCACATTAATGCCTCGTTATTATGTGTCTCACTTCAAACGACTGCCCAGACTGGGACTGCGGTGGAAAGCGTCCTGTTCCGTTTTTTTTTTGTTTTTTTTTTTTTTTTTGCTATAAATTCGACCGAAATTGGTTTTGGTTTCGAGGACGAAGGGCGATAGAAATAGCATGAGAGATATTTTATTTCCAGTTTCTGCTCGCATTATGATATAAGTAACAATTGAAATTCAGCTGAGACTGGGGTGAGGGTCAAGTTTGAGCCAATTCGGTTTCCTATCAAATGCTTGGTTTGATTTTTCACTTGTGCAGCATCCCTGTCGGGTCTGGCATACACCTCCAGCGAGGTTTTATTCCCAAGGTTATCTTTTTTTTTTTTTTTTTTTTTTTTTTTTTTTTTTTTTACAGGGAACAGGTTGTAAGCCGTTCTGTAAATGCTGAGTAACGAGCCCACACTGTATGTACTGAGATACGGTTATCTGATTCTGGGAGACTGAAACGGTCTCTGCCTTCGTGTTGCGACACTTCGTTTTCATCTGACATGTATGATAGTTAAGAAACTTCTCTAGCTGTTTTAGTGACTCGTCCCTCAAAACCTAGCGGGCAGTGCCTGGTTGTCAAGTTCGACAATGCGAAGCTGGGAGGGGGCTTCCTGACCAGGGTCGTGTAGACCACCTCTGGTCAACATGCCCTTTACTGTACTCCACATCTGTTTACTGTAAAGTATCATGAAATGTGGACGCCCCCCCGTTGGTGCGCCTTTCTTACAAGGTATTTCAGTATAGTAAAAAAAAAAAGGGCTTTCAGATTAATTTTTTTTTAATTGAATACACAGTAATGTTTTTTCTTTTTAGCTATGGCATGGTAGTAAATGCATTTGGGAAATGCTTCCCAAATACTGGATTAACTTCAGAAAAGAAACATTCTGTGATGGAAAGAAGGACATTTTCAAGAATATTTGTGCCGTAGGCCTGGGTGAACAGTGTGAAAAGCACTTTCATCTCTTCAGAAAATCTTGGAATGAAATTGGAACTTCTCGTCATGTCCCTCCCCTCCCCCACTTCTCCATCTGTAACCATTCTGCTGTGCCAGAGATCCAGTATGATTTGATTTTCTCCAGATCACACGAGCGGGGTTTGGTGCAGGTATCCAGCCAGGGTTTGCCTCCGGGTGAATGTTAATCAGGTAAAGAAGGGATTTATGGGAAAAGGCCGCTGTCTTTTTTTTTTATATAACTGTATTTGTTCCTGAATCAAATGGCGTGAAGGCACCCAAGAGAGGCTTTCGATGACACTTTGGAGTCTCTCCCTTCTGCTCCCCCCCCCCTTTATTCTCCACCTGTTAACTACCAGTTAGGGTCGTTGTTTCCAATGTCAGTTTTTATTATGGGCACGAATATGAGATTTCTGACAGATAGCAGGGAAGACAAGATGCTGGCCTGGAGAAAGCTTTGTTGAAAGCAGTCAGAGGAAGGTGCTTTTTTACCTTCGCGTACAGAAATCTTTAGGACTGGTTGTTTTGTTAGGGAGTAGGTTGGTTAAGTTGCAGCCAACTGCATTTTGTATGGCTAAATGGCCTATTTATTACAGAAGAACACTGTGTATGTCCCAGTTAACTGTAGTCCTGGAAATGGCTGGTGGAGAAACCTGTAAAAACAGTTGTTAGTCAAGCTATTTTGTAAATCATTGCTGGAAATTCTGTCAGCAGTTTAATGGAGCATGGTTTACATATGTGATTGAAGAGGACTGTTAGCAAATTATTAGTATGAACAGCTGCGATTCTTGCACAAACCCTCTATGCAGATGTTGAGGCAGTTTTACGTCATGTCAGACGGCCAGGTGATTCTCGGGAGATTTTAATGTGATCGAATTCACAGTGACACAGTCCTGGATGGGTCACCGCATGTCTACGTTTATTTAGAGCAGCCTAAGCAAAACCAGTTCTCCTGTACCACCCTTTCCTTCTGTGGGACCATCGGGGGCTCCAGTTAAATTCCATCATGCATTGCTATGCTGGGTACGTGTGATGTAGTGATGTCGGTGGAAAGCATTGTGTGATGCCCTGCCTCCCTGATCCCTCTGTTTCCCAAGTGTGTCCTAAATGGGATACACCTGTTCTGCGTTTTCCCCTCGTTACTTGTCTAAGTGCTTCCCAGTCCTGTTGGCCCCAGTGTGGTCATTGATGTCGCCCCTGTGTGTTGGTCCTGTCCCTCGGATTAACCCCTGGTGATCCCCTGATGTAATGTTTTGGTGCTGAGTATGCCTCTTGACAATAAACCACCGGGTTACCGTCTGTCGGCCTCCTGTCCACAACATGACACGTTGTGATTGGTCACTCGTTCCTGTGACTGAGACTGTCGGCCAATGTGCACAATGTGTATGCAAGATCTGCGTAGATTAAATAACGTAGCCTTGTAGTGTCCAGTAAGCAAGCCAGCAAATGAAAAGATATTGTTTCCTTAGAGGAAGTTTGTGACATCAAAACCATATTAAATCCACCCCCCATAATTTGCTGCTTACAGCCAAATTGCTTTTTTTTTTTTTTTTTATTTCTCCCAAAGCATTCTGAAAATTGAGAAAATATCACAGTTTTCCTGTAAATGTGGCCTCCAGCTCCTAACATGTCCACTCAGCCTGTGTGAGTACCTTTTACAGGAGTGGCGTTGTGAGTCCGTCTGTTGAAAGGGCTGTTAGTTCTGTCGTTTCTGTTCTCAGTCTTCAGGTTTCTCACAGGCAAACCTTCAATGCGCAGAGCTACTTTCTTGTTAGAAGTTGTGAGGCCTGCTGTGAATCAAAGAAATGGGCAGCAGTGTTTTAAAGTCCATGTCTGTCTGATAGGCCCAGATTTGCCCTCCGGACACATGTGGTGATTCGGTGGCAGGTGGCCGGTTCTCCGCTACTGTCACGGCATCAGCTGTTGCGGACGTTTAATGGGATTATAATGATGATATGTTTGGTTACTGGCCTTGTGTTTCCTGGTGCGAGAGGGAGGCGTACACATAGCTAGCAGCTTGTTTCTGAGGGATGGGATGGCGGTTTAAGCTGCTGTGACTCACACTCTACCTCTCGTTTGCTCTCTTAGGCTGGCGTCTGGCGTAAACATCAGGCCTGAGATTCGCAGTGGGCGTTCGGCTCGCATCAAGTGCTCAGTACAACTAGATAAGGTAGGCTGGGGCACACCAATGAACCATACTTGGGTGAAGGGTGATCCGAAAGGTTCCCATCAGCGGGTACGTGATGCAGGTGGCAATGAAAACAGTGGCTAAGTGCTGTGCCTGAGAGTGGTTCGGGTACTAGCAGTGAAACTTGCTGTACTCTCCAGCAAGGTATACAAACTGGTATTTATCCTGCATGCCTTTGGTAAGAATAAACGGTTAAAGTTATTTAATTTCATGGAATGTACACGGTGTAAATGAGCCTTTCGTTAGCGTGAAGTACCTTGATTTTTCTGGGTTGGGAGAAGATCCATATGTAATTTGTACAAGAGAATCAGTCACAATTTCAAGATGTCCATCGATTTCGATATAAGTATTATAAAGAAGTTAACTTTTGTGCCCCGTATTTGGTTAATAAATTCATTAACAATACATAATACGATTTGCATGTGTGAGTTTATGTACATAGTATTGCCAAGTATGTTTAAATAGTATGCAAAGATGCTGTTTCTGTTTTGCAGTGTTCTGTTCTGTACTGGAGGTCCTCACCTGAGTACCAGTATGGCTAAGAATCACCTTGCCTTTGGAATGCTTGTTCTGATGGCGGGGGTGCTGCTCGTCTTCCCGGGCGTCGTCTTTGGGCCGACCGCCCGTTGGCAGGTGCCCTCACCCCCTTCGGGCTACGTTTACGCCAAGGCCGCCGTGGGCGCAGACGCTGGGAGTTGCTCGGAGATCGGGAGGTGAGAGGCTGTTCTGGGGATGCCGCGGGGTTATGCCGGAGACTGTGGCTCTGGAGTCTCTTTTAAATGATAATTAATTCGGTTTAATTAGTGATTTTTATGGGACAGCTTCTCTGTTTCCTTAATTTAACTGATTTAGCTTTCATTCACAGGATTGGGGGTAATTGATAGCTATTTGAAAGAACTCCGGTCTACTACAGAAATGGGGACCCCTGGGATACCCCACACACACACACACACACCCAGTAATGTACACGTGAAGGTGTGGAGCAGGTCATCTGATCTCAGACTTCAATCTGTGTACTATTTTTAACTCGTACGGTTCTTGCATGTTTGGAATGACAGAAAGACTGTAGACTTTCTCAAAACAATACCCACACAGTTTCTGAAATTCTAAGCAAAATGAGATGAAATTCAATTATTGGAAATTGAAAATAATTTCTTCGGGATAATAAAGTTTTCCCTTTTTTAAAGCAATTCGCAAAGGACTTTTAGACGTGAACCACATAAAGCATGACATGCTGGGAATTAAATTAGACTTTTATGTATGTCATCCATCTACCCGTCTTCCACCACTTATCTGGGTCCGGGTTGTGGGGGTAGCAGTCATAGAAAGTGCCAGTTACCTCCTCCAGTTCCTCCAGGGGGATACCAAGGCGTTCCCATGCTAGCTGAGAAATATCCAACATGTTCTGGGTCTGCCTGGTCTGCCCTGGGGTCTTCTCCCGGTTCCCTGAAGCACTTCCCCTGGGGGTTATCGGGGAGGCCTCCTGGACAGACGCCCAAACCACATCGCTCGGCTCCTTTTGATGTGGTGGAACAGCGGTTCTACTCTGAGGCCCTCCTGAATGTTCGAGCTCCTCACCATATCTCTAAGTTTCAGCCCAGACACCCTGCAGAGGAAGCTTATTTCCACGATCTCTTCCTGTTGGGCTCTGTCCAGTGTTTGTGACCACAGGTCAGGGTGGGACTGTCGAGTGGCCAGTATGTTGATAGCTTTACCATTCAGCTCAACTTTCTCTTCACCACGACAGACCGATACAGCCGCCACGTAACGACTGACACGGCACAGATATGCTTGTCAATCTCCTGCTTTACTCTTCCTTCACTGGTGAACAAGACCTTGAGGTATTACAACTCCTCATCTTCAGGCAACAGCTTATCCCCAAACTGGAGAGGGCAATCCATCATTTTATATATGTTTAATTGTAATTATTTGAATTAAAAATGTAGGGAATGGCACAGTACCACAATGGAGGGACATAAACTTGGTTTCTGCATTGCACTGTCTGGAGGAGCTGAAAAGAGCCTTTAGTGAAGGTTCCTGGTCACTGATGGAATGGGTGGCACGTTTCTCCATTGATTATCCAATCACACAGTTAGTCATCAAAAGATCAGGCCGCGCAGGGAACCGATAAAAGCGACAGGGAATCTTTCTAGTTATATCACAGAAAGGCCACAATGTCATCCATTCCTGTGCTCCATATGCCAATACACGGCATTTAAAATTTTAATTTCGGTGGCAAGATGACGAGAACGTTGCTAGAATGTGCTGTTTGAAAACTACGGCTGTCACCTGCGTCTATAATCTAATTGAGTTACCTTGATGTCGACTTTGTGATATGTTTTTCTATACCAGAAAAGTCTGCCTTTTATATCCTCGACCTGTAAATATGCACTTGCTTATTCTAATCTTGTGATAAACATTAAGTAAACCAATTTATAGTTGTTAATTATGGTTAATTACTAGCCTTTATAAGGCAGATACAAATTTTTTTTTTTTTGTTACAAGTACAACCTTTCAATTCCAAGTCAAAGACTTGCAACCATGTCGTGTCATGTCTGTTCAGTAAGAAATCTAGGAACAGCCCACTGAAATGTAATTAATTATAAACTAGGCAGAGCTAAGCTTGGCAGCCGGTGGGTCCCCACAATGAGGATTAAGGAACCTCGAGGTAGCCATATGGTCCAGGCTGGGGCAGGGCAGCTTCGCATGACTATCTCCCTGAGCAGTGTGATTGTGTCCCCAGGGATATCCTGAAGAGGAATGGCACTGCAATCGATGCCGCTATCGCCGCCCTGCTGTGTGTGGGGCTCATGAACGCCCAGAGCATGGGAATTGGAGGGGGGCTTTTCTTCACCATCTACAATGCCACCACAGGTTTGTTCATCATTGGCTCTACCTTTTTTTTAAATTTACCTGTTCAGCTCCATCTGAGCACCAGGTGGCGTAGTAGTTAAATAACATCTCCACTTGGCTCCCTGCTGTAAGGATGCTGTTCCAGTGTTTTGTGCGTAAGCTGTATTTGCCTGTTTGTAACAGTGCTGTTTAAAACAAACAAGCTCACCGTCAGAATGGGGAAGCAAAAAAAGGAATTTGATTTGTGTTTCTCATTATTTTTTCTCTCTCTGTCCCTTAGGGAAGGTTGAGACGATTAATGCCAGGGAAACGGCACCCCTTAAAGCAACGGAGGACATGTTTGTCAACAACACCCAGCTGTCGATGGAAGGTATTGCTTTCTACTAGCGTAATGTTAGGTAATCGGTAAAGTGATCTTTTAACCTGCATCACAAATGTCCTTGAGATGATTTAAGCAAAGGTATTAACCTTGGCAATGTGTTTAAAAAGCAGCGAGGGTCAGCAGGATTTGAACTGGCATTGTTGACGATTTCTGGATGATCTCTCAGATTACACTTTCTGATTGGTGAGGGTTTTTTTTGGTTTTGTTCACTTTTTGTGGAGCCCATGTTGAGTATTTGACATGCTCAGTACCATCTCAGTTAGCTTGACTCTTTAGCTGGAAACTATACTCAATAACCCAGGAACTGTTTCTTAACCTTGGGGTTTGGATCGTTAGTTTAGCTGGTGAATCTTCTGTTAGGTCGCACAGGTTCCAGTTGGTTTAAATGAGACTTTGATGCACAGCTTCAGATCAAAAGGTGCTCATCCTTTTGACAGGTAGCTTGTCCATTGCTGTTCCTGGGGAGATCCGGGGCTATGAGATGGCACACCGGAGGCACGGACGTCTACCCTGGAGAGACCTGTTTCAACCCAGTGTCCAACTCGCTCGGCATGGTTTTCCAGTGGGTGTGGCACTGGCCAGCGCCATCAACAGCAACAAGGATTCTATCCAGGGTAACAAGGCCCTATGGTGAGCTTGAGACGCAGACGGTCCTGAAACTCTGTGGCACAGAACCATGGCTGGACCAGGCGTCAAAGACCAGTGTGTCCCCGAGGAACTTAGCTTGACGAGAGTTTGCATTGGAGGGTAGTCGTAACAAAAAAATCCAAGCTTTGTAAGTCATTGGGGTTTATATCTAAAGCAAGCAGTGGCACTCAAATTAGGTCAACGAATTTGCACAGTAGCATCCAAATAGGGAGTTTTGCTGAGCAAAATGATTTGCTTGCTTATGAGTGAATTTCCTTTAGACGATACCAGTTTCTTTACCGTCATTACCATGAGCACGATCGGTCTCCAAATGAAATATACACTAGCCAAGTCGACATTATTGCTGAACGTCAAGGTTTTGCGGTTTCCTCTGACGTTAGCTTTCTTTATTTCTGCTTTTAATTTCAGTGAAGTGTTCTGTGACTCCCAGGGAAACATCCTGAAGGAGAACGATACCATTAAGTTCCCCAAACTAGCTGACACCTACCAGAGGATTGCTGAGGAGGGCCCTGACGTCTTCTACAATGGCGTGATTGCACGCCTCATCGTGAAGGACGTTCAGGCAGCAGGTACCTCCTCCGGTATCACTGCATGTCACAGATATGATTCAGGGTGCTGCGTGGTACACTTGCAAGAGGCCAAGATATGACCCAACGTTTCTTGAGTGTTTTGTTCCCTTTAAAAGCATTTTCAAGTCCTTAGTTTGGTGTAGAGGTGGCACTATCTCAGCATGAAAGTAGTGACGGTAATGGGTAGTAATAATGATCAGAAAAATAATTGCTGAGAACATTGGCTTAACGGGAGTAAAATATCCTACCATCCATCTGTCCCTCCAAATATTTTCCATGACGCCGGTGAGCTTGGATCCGATTCCACAGGGGTCGAAATGCAATGAGGAAATCCCCAAACCTGGAACTGTGAGCTTAAGGCCTACCCACTGAGCCACTGCTTGTGAAACGCATGAAATTGTCGTTTAAGTCACCTTGAGTAATGGTGTCTCCCAGGCAACAAAATAAGTCACAGTTCCACCTCCATTTAAAGGAAACAATTTATTAATGGGATGCAGGTCAGCCTGCGATGGTATGTAAACAGTGCTTGTGAATAAATCCAGGTGGCATCATGACCCTGGAGGACCTGCTGGTGTACAAGCCACTCCTGGACGAGGAGCCGCTCCAGGTACGCCTGGGGGAGTACACCATGTTCACAACCAGCGCGCCCACCGGTGGTCCCATCCTGGCCCTCATCCTCAACATCCTGAAAGGTGAGCGGCTCCAGACTGTGCGCCTGAGGGTCAGCCGGGGCAAAAAGCTCAGAGAATCACTGACCGTGTCCTCGGAGTGTCAGAGCAACGCTTTGGATGAACGTCACCGCTGGATGCCTTCCTTAGATGTGTGCAGCGTCCAGCCTGGGCCAGTTGTTCAGTCTGCAGTTAATTTTTTTTTCCGCTCCCTTTACCTTCTCGCCTACCAATCACCATCTGACCTGGGGTGTGACAAGTAGCATTTTAAACAAGTAATTTTTTTGAACTGCGTTACGCTGTTCAGATGCGCGTCACATATACCCTACTACCTACGTGTGTCCGTATGTTTCTGCTGGCGCTAGAAGTGCGGAAAGTGAAAGTGGGCGGGGTTGTCTGTCGTGGTGCCCCCAGTTGAATTCATTTTGGCCCCCTGCCTGGGAATTATGTGCAGGGACTTGCTTAGATCTGTATTGACAATTGGCAGAACAAACATTGGAAGTAAAGCAACACAAGCATCGGTAAGCCGTAGCGGCCTTCCTAAAGAAGCAAGGCTGGATGACTGTCGGCTGTTCAGATGCAGTGTTGCTCGGAAGTCTGATTGGGGTCCTGGTGGGGTTGGTAATTATGTACATTTTCTGCTCCGTTCAAACTCTCAATGTCAGCATGGAAGGACACGTTATTTCAATTATCGAATGAATTCGCTCAACTAAACACCTAACTATTTAGGCAGCAGAAAACTTAGCATTTGTACTAACCTGGCTGGACCAGCATCGACACCACTGGTGCAGGATAAGGATTTGTTGTTGTTGTTGTTGTTGTTGTTGTTGTTATGACTGACTCTGTTTTCGGGGGACGGCTAAAGGTGTTTACACGG
>JAACJT020000247.1:0-20888 GCA_009936485.2 Gymnarchus niloticus | reverse complement strand
CAGACTCAAAGGGGAAGCCCATCCTCCTCAGGCCAGCACCAGGCAGGACAAATTAATGAGTCCGAGTAGAACAATAGGTAAAATTAGAGGTATATGGTACCAATTAGAGGTAAATGGTACCATGACTGGGGTTGTAAACTAGGTAGGCTGAGATGGGGCTTCCTAATCAGAGCCTGTGCACATTCACAAGAAGGGAGTGGAGTCGGAGGGCACAGTGGTTAGCAGTTAGCATTGTCACCTCACACCTCCAGCCCTGTGTGTGTGGAGTTTTCCTCGTGCTTTTTCAGTTTCCCCCAGGTACTCTGGTTTCCTCCCACAGTACGATGACATGCATTTCAGGCTGACTGGCGTGTCTAAACTGTCTGTAGTGTGTATGGGTGTATATGTGTGACTGTGCCCTGCGATGGGTTGGCACCTCATCCAGGGTGTCCCCTACTCTGTGCTCTAGGTGGCCTGGGATAGACTCCAGGCCCCCAACAACCCTGGACAGGATTAAACAGTTTGGAAAATGGATGGATGTAAACACGGTTAAGACGTTTCTAAGCACAAGAGAAGAGAACAATTGCAAAGTCAAACTAAGCATTTTCATTCCATTTGGTGGAATTTACAAATGGCATCAGTGACAGGTTTGCAAGAAGTTGTGCGCAGAATTATTTTTACAATTGAGCGAGCTGAGAAATTCACTGTACACGGCCTTTATTGTCATCACTGTTTCAGTTGCAGTCCAACTGCTGTGAAAAGGACTTAGCTGTAGATACCCATTAAGCATAAGAATCTAATAGTGTTGTTTGTACATGATACATTATCATTATTTAGAAGATGCACACAATTAGACATTCAGTAAGGTCACTACTTCATCGAGTTGCATCAGGGGTATATGATTCTACCAGCCGACAAAAATAGAGAATTCCCTTTGATGAGAATCGGTATCATACATAAACAATATCAGCCGTGTAGTCTAAGGGCAGGTCTTTTTAGTGACAGGGTGGTTTGTATATGCATTTTAGGTGAAAGTGCGGGACTTAAGCCTGTTTTAATCTGATAGCCTGGTGTTAAACCAGCTCGGAGCAGGATAGGGGCACAGTGTGATTTACCATGACAACATACCACGTTTAAAAGCGAGCTATGATTTGTAGCACCCAAAACTTGGATGTAAGCCTCTAAAAACCTTGCTATGGGTTCAATTCTCCCATGGACTGTGTAGCTGCGTGTGTTTTGCACTTAAACACATGCTACCAACTCTTATGTGAGTGCTTAAATATCACGTGTAAATGCCCCTAATGAGCATTCTACACATCTTAAGTTGAATTAACATTAATTTACATTTAGGCATCATTGGGACCTGTATTAAGTTAGGCTACACTTGGTAATGCACTTTTTTTTTATCGAATAACAGAAGTACAATGTTAGTACAATGATTTACTCGCTGGTACTCCCCCCAGAAATAAAACACAGGTCTCTTCCATTTACTTTAAGCAGAAGCAACTGGGAAATAACACTTTCTGCCCAGGAACAACGAAAAGTTATCTTTTCTCTTCCATATCGCAGATGATGTTTTCCAATATGAACGCTGTGTTATAAGACGAATCTCCAGGGGCCTCATTTATAAAGCCTGCGTATGTGCAAAAAAACGCCTGGAATTTGTGTAAGATACATTTCATGTAAAATAGGGGATTTATCAAAGAAAACATCACTTCAGAGCTTGTACATATTTACCGCAGTTTGGGGGCTTGCATACGCAACATTTTGGGTAAAATGTGAAAAGAAGACACCCATTATAAAGAAGGGAAATGCCAGTAAATCAGCTAAACAACAACACGCATGCCAATAATCCATATCACCAAGCCACGCTATGCCATGAAAAACAGCAAGAAAAATGTTAGGTGACACAGTGATTTTTTTACTTCTTTGTTTAAGCTTTACTACTCCCTCTAGCTAATCTAGTCCCACAAGTTCCACAACCACTGGCAATGAAAAAAGAATTTTTATTATCGCTACGATCAAAGCATTACATACTTTGGTCATTAGCTTCAGTTAACAGCTGGTTATTTGCAGCTTTTAATCAGAATGTGCCTTTACGTGGTTGGTTTGCAGTGGTTTCACGTCCCACGTCAGTGTCTTGATCTGATTGCTCCAGTACAACGCCACATCATAGGGCATACTCCACACATGCTGCAGACTAACCCACAGAATCAATTTTGAATAGTCAGATTAAGCCACAATGCTAGTTAAATTACAGTGTTATTATTTTGGATGGATTGGCTAGTCTTTACAAATGATATTTACAGTGCAGCGAAATGAAATGGGGGAGCTTTGTTTTGTGTACTTGAAAAGATAAATACTTTCATAATGCCAAGTGGAGCATATTATTGCCAGAGGCTACAATTTTAAAGGTGAATCTGTAGGTAATTCATTTTCTGCATTTTTTTTTTTTTTGTTTGTTTTTCCCCTTGGGTTCAGCTGTATCAAAGTGAGTCATTTCATTTTCTAATGACAGGTGAAGTGTAATACACTTTTAATAAAAAATCTATTTATTCAATGTAGATTCTTCAATGCCAAGCTTATTTATTCAATGTAGAGTGAATAATTTAAAGAATATTTATATCAGAAAGCCCATCTAAGGTGTGGATTACTATCCCCTTGATGCAACACAGTCTTGGCCTTCATTCAATGTGACACATAAATCAAGATGAAAATTTTTGATGGGGAAAAATTATACCATGGTGGCACAGTGGTTCAGTGAGTAGCAGTGTTGTCATACACCTTCAGTTTGGGGGCTTTAATCCTGCCCCACTCTGTGTGTGAGGAGTTCTCCCCAAATTGTGTGGGTTTCCTCTGGACATCCTGTCAAAATTGAAAGAGGTGTCATTTGGTTAATTGGCATCCATAAGTTACCCATTGTGTACGACCGTGTACATGTCATGTGATGGACAGGCATCTTGTCCAGGGTGTCCCTCTGATGCCTGGGATGCTCCAGGCCATGTGAAACCCTCCCTGACAAGAATAATCATCAGGACAGTAGCTTATAGTGATAGTCGTTGACCAAACAACAGAATCCTGTGCTGTTTCTAGTTTTATGTTTTTCTTTTATTTAATGTTAACTTTATGAAGAAATTAAGATACAAATCAATGTTTTCACCTTATTTGTATCTCAAAAAATTCCTTGACTTCAGGTTGTGCTCAGTTCATCCTAGCACAATAAGAGATGTAATCATTATTTATTCTTTACACAAAATCTCATTCTATTTAGCTACCATGGGCTGTATTTTCCCGTCAGGTGCTTAAATCTATTTTCCACATAACCTCTTATGCCTTGCCGCTATACGTATTTGTCACGCCCTGCTTCCCTGCTCCTTCTGTGTTTCCCCAGTGTGCCCTAATGGGGCACACCTGTTCTGCATTTTCTCCCCGTTACTAGTCTTTAAGAGTGCTTCCCAGTCCTGTTTACCCCAGTCCAGTCACTGACGTCACCACTGTGTGTTTCCTGCCTTGGTTCTGGCTCTTGGATTAACCCCTTGTGATCCCTTGTTTTACATTTTGAACTTTAAGTACCAGTGGACAATAAACCATCATGTCATCCCCTCAGCCCGCCTCAGAGTGCTTCCATGCACACACCTGACAGTGTTCTCTCATCAGCTGAAGTATGCCACCCCCAGCATGTAACTTCAGAATAAAGGTGGCCTTGGGCGAGAAGCAGTACTAACTCAAGCTGACATAAAGGGGGAAACGTCCTTTGTGATCTTGGCTGAGAGTTAAATGTGGAATGTGGAATTTTCATTAATTTTGTAAATTGAATCTAAAATCCACAGAAAGTTACAGTGCTGTGTTTTACATTTAAGAAGGATACGACAAGCTTGAGTTTAAATGTCACTAAAGACACAATAGAAATGTTTGAATTAATGACCACTTAAATAATGAAAGCAGCCAAGCAAATATGCTGATAGCATAAAAAAAAAAGAAAAATAGTATCTATTGAAAAACATTCTACATTCTATGGAAATTGTTCACAAATATGCTACTCCAATAAGATATGTCAGTGGTGGGGGGGGGGGGGGGTATTTTAGAAATTTGTGATGTCACTTATAGAAAAGGAATGCTGGGAAGAGAGCCTCATAGGGACTCATATTATGAATGGTGGTTTCCAACGTATGTTTGTTGCAAATGAAACTCTTTTGACGTTTGGCTGAGTCATCCTCCAGTTCACTTTATTCACTGTGTACAATACATACCAGTATTGTGAATTTTGAAAAAGTCCATCGCGTTGTGTGGAATCTCAATCTGTAGGGACTCTAACAGATTATTTCTTATTTGGCAACATTACAGTAATCTCTTAAACTTGCTTCTGTAATATGTGAATCTGGGAACAAAACTCATTGCTCAAGTAAAACATAAGGAAATGTATAAACATGATGTCAGGCCCCAATCTCGTCCATCAACGTGAGAATGTCCTCTTCCAGCTGCAGCTCAATACGTCACCTCATATAAGCACAAGCAGGCTGAGAGAACATTGCGAAGGATCGTCCGGTTATTCAGAGAGATACTGAGCGCTTCATTCCCCGATTATTTGCCTTATGCCCAATCCTGTGGTTCCTTGTGCCTTCCTGTCCCGTTCCCATCTCCCATTCTGTCCCGTGACCCAGAAACTTACCCGCCTGCTTCTCCCAGGATTGACCCTTCGGCTCTTCGACCCGCGCTCCTGGCTCCTGACCTCGTTTCTGGCTTGATCGACTTGGACTTCGGTTCGGCTATTACTCCTTTAATTAAAAGCGTGCTCCGCATTCAGGGCCTGTCCCTGTTTGTCCCACCTTATGACTTCCATTTTTGCTTCATTTTAGTACTATGCACAGAGTTTTCTTTAGTTATACTTGGGATAAAAAATCGTCATATTTATCAGCAATCATGTAAGCAGTAAACTATTAAAAAGTCATATAAAATAGTTAATATACAATATGGTATAAATCCTATTTCCTGTCCACTATACATTTATAGATTAATACAAAATTAAGTTATGGCATGTCTACCACAAGTCAAATCTTACCTTATTTGATAGAACCCAGCTGGTCCTAATCATCATCAGCTGACAAAAGGAATGGCTAGCTAGGTGGATTCTTAACGGAAAAGTCTGGATCCTGACGAATCCATCAGCTAAACGATGATTACGTAGAAATGGCCAAAATCTCATAATCTATTTGCGTTGCTCAAAATACACAACATGGACTGCGTGTGGACATACCCGTACCTAGGAGGGAAACATGACGCTGGAACCATTTTTCTTGTTTTACTGGCAACATTTTGCAATCTACTGAGATAAAGGAGCAATCAATTTTTTTCCCATTTATTGATTTCTGTATATGTGTTGGCTGTATGGACACAACAGCAGGCAGTGAGACCTTGTTCACAGACAGAAACCAAAAAATGGCTCATATGCTGCAGACAGCTGTTTTAGTTAAGACAAACACTTTGTCACTGATAACAAATTTAATCTAAGCATTAATAGGAAATCTGAAAAGATTTCTTACCTTTTCCTTGGGCCATTTCTGTAATAAAAGTTGATAAATGATGATCACAGGGAAGGCAATAAAACCAGACACTACAAGTAATGAAATGTAAATGCTTTGCAAATTCATAAATTCAGTGGAGTTTATCTGTAGTAACATACAAAGAGGAAAACCTGTAAATGTACAATTACGTTTAAAGTACCCTTTCCTTCCTTATTTTATTTAATGACTTAAGTTTTTTTTTTAATGGCTTTTTTGGACACTGATTTGAAAGTCATCTTTGGAAAGTAAAATGTTTATAGATGTTTCTTGTGTTTATAGATGTTTACAGTGTGTTGATGGGACGGCACACATTACATTTGGGAATCCCCATCAGAGCCTTGCAGCAACGTTTCAACTGCTCCACGTCTCGGCTGTTTTTTCATGTTTTTAAACTTTGTTTTATTAATAACAGATAAGCATCGGTTAATTGTACTAAGTTGTGCCCTCTCTAACCATATGCCTTGAAAGAGTTTTTATGGCATTTCTGCTGTGGTGATCACTGCTAATGATTATGCAGCCAGCAAGAGCAACGATCTCTTTGTTTACTCACGCGACCAGCTGATCACGCTGAGGCAAGAAGCAACAGAGAAATGGGAAATAATTCCCGATATTCCTCCGGAGTTAAGGTAATGGACGGAATGGGGGTGCCGTGGAGGAAAGAATCGCCGGGGATGTCAAGTAGCAGGGAGGAATGGACAACTAATGAGGAAGAGAGAACAGAACAGCAAATACAAGCCATGTCTGCCCTCCGTCATCATGGGCAATGTGAGATCACTTGACAATAACATGGATAAGCTCACAGCACTGATGAAGAATAGAAGAGAGTTTCGAGAGTGTAGCTTACTGTGTTTCTCAGAGACATGTTTACACGAGCGTACTCCCGACTCTGCCGTGGACATTGCTGGCTTCATGTGTGTACAGGAGGACAGAACGAGAAGCGAAAGTGGAAAGAGTAGAGGAGGCAGGCTCACTGTTTTTGTGAACGAACATTGGTGCCACTCAGGCCACATTGTGATTAAAAAACATACCTGCAGCCCATATGTTGATCTATTAGCTGTGGGGCTACGTCCATACTATATGCCCAGGGAGTTTTCACACGTGATCGCCATTATTGTTAACGTTCCTCCCTCTGCCAACGCGACAATGGCGTGTGACGTCATCCACTCTGTTACTGTGAGACTGCAGACGAAACACCCTCAATTCTCATCTCTGGTGACTTTAATAATGTCTCTTTGGACAGAACGCTGATCACCTTCACCCAGTTTGTGAACTGCCCCACCAGAGAGTGTTAAAGAGGCATACAGCTGCACAGCTATCCCACCTCTGGACAGAGCTGACCACGACCTGGTGAACCTCCTTCCCCTTTATGAGCCACTGGTGAAGAGGCTGCCAGCCACTGTCAGGACCGTTAGAGTGTGGATGAAGGAGGCTAGTGCAGCGTTACAGGACTGTCTGGAGACAACAGACTGGTGAGGACATTGAGAGTCTCCTAGACTGTGTCACAGGGTACATCAACTTCTGTGTCGACAACACTGTGCCATTAAAAACTGTACGTTGCTTCCCAAACAACAAGCCATGGGTCACCAAAGACAGCAAAGCCCTTCTGAATGAGAAAAAGAATGCCTTTAGAGCAGGTGACAGGGACGCAGCAGAAGAGATACAGAAACAGCTGTCAGTGAAGATGAAAGAAGGGAGGGACAACTACAGAAGGAAAGTACAGCGACAGCTTTAGCAAAACAACTCCAGGGATGTGTGGAGAGGCATAAAGACAATTACTGGCTTCAAGTCCCGGATCCAGGGGACTGATGGAGATATATGAAAGGCAAATGATTTCAACTTGTTTTTCAACAGATTTGACAACAGTCCTCAGCCTAATCTATCACTAAACCCCACCAGGACCTCCACAGCTCACGACTCCCCCATACACATTACCATCAGCAGCTCGTCAGATTGTGGGTCCCTCTCACACCGCTCACCCGGGGTGACTGGAAGGGTTGAGTCAGTTCTCTCCCCCATCGCGCCTGAAAGAACCCCTCTATCCACTGCTGCCAATGACTCTGACATCTGTGAACCCTCTATCACCATCACCAAGGATTAAGTGAGGAGAGAACTATACAGGCTCTACCCTGCTAAGGCAGCTGGCTCTGATGGCATCAGCCCAGATGTGCTCAAGATCTGCACCTCCCAGCTATGTGGAGTACTGCTCAGGATCTTCAACTTGAGCCTCAGTACTAAAAAGGTGCCCGTCCTGTGGAAAACATCCTGTCTAATTCCGGTGCCAAAGAAGGTGGGCCCTAGTGCTCCATCTGACTACAGGCCAGTGGCACTCACTTCACACAGCATGAAAGTGTTTCAGAGACTAGTCCTGGAGATCCTTCGTCCTCTGGTTAGGTCAGCACTGGATCCCCTTTAGTTTGCCTATCAGGCCAAGATTGGAGTGGACGATGCCATTATCTACCTTTTGCATCGTGCCTACAGTCGCACTGCCAAGCCAGGAGGAACTCTAAGGATTATGTTCTTCGACTTCTCGAGTGCTTTCAACACCATCCAGCCAGTCCGGCTAGTGAGTAAGCTGTCTGCTATGCAGGTGGATGCTCCCTTAGTCTCATGGATCATGGATTACCTGACTGAAAGGCCACAGTACGTTTTGCTACAAGACTGTGTTTCTGACGCAGTGCTGTGTAACGCAGGAGCTCCACAAGGAACAGTTTCGTCAGCGTTCCTCTTCGCCTTGTACACATCTGACTTCACGTACAACACAGGGGGCTGCCATCTGCAGAAATTCTCAGACGGCACGGAGAGGAAACGGAATACAGGAGGGTAGTGGGGGACTTTGTCGATTGGTGTGAGCTGAATCAGCTACAGCTAAACGTCAGTAAGACTAAGAAACTGGTGGTGGACTAGAGGAGATCAAGGTCTCCAGCTGCTCCTCTTTCTATTAGGGGAGTGGACGTGGAGATTGCTCAGGAGTACGAGTACCTTGGTATGCACATGGACGATAAGCTGGACTGGCCAAAGAACTCACTAGCCACCTACAAAAAGGGTCAAAGTAGGTTGTACTTCCCACGCAGACTCCGGCCATTCAGAGTCTGTAACACCGTGCTGCGGAGGTTCTACGAGTCTGTGAAAGCTCGGGAGGAGCGGGAAAGCTGGCTCTGTGGTGGGAGAGGAACTTGACACCCTGGAAATCGTGGCAGAGAGGAGAATGTTGTATAGACCCCAGTCTATTATGGACAACGTAGATCACCCACTCGACAGGGTTGTGGCTGAACAGAGAAGCGTTTTTAGCCAGAGGCTGACTAGTATGAAGTGCTCCACTGAATGCCACAGAAACCCCTTCCTCCCCACTGCCATCAGACTCTATAACTTCTCCCCGTGTCGCTCACACATAATTTAGGCTGGTGACTCTACCCATATGATGTCATTCATCTTGGCTCTTACTGCGTCTTGCCCAATAACCTTTTTGCTACTTAGGTGTGCAATATTGTGTAATATATCAGTATTACATGCGATATCATTATCAAGTGCAATATTATTCTTATGTGTATATAGTATAGAGTGCATATTCCTGAGAGTTTTTACGTGTAGTTCTGACATTTAGAATTATTCGTTTTATATGTTTATTTCTTGCTGTGCCTTTGCGTATATGACCAGTTGCAACAAGAAATTTCCCTCTGGGATCAATAAAGTTTTTCTGATTCTGATGTTTAGAATTGAGTCCATAAAAAGGTGCAGAGATTCCATTTATTTGACATAAATATGGATCAACTGTTGCAGGTGTTTGTTTTAAAGTGATTTGTTTCGTACAGCATACTGCCTTGTGCCAGACGATAACCTCAGAACCTGCCACACTGAGCTGGTCTATTACTGACAAATGAAAATTTGGATGCAAGAGAATGAGAATGGGAATACATAGCTTTCCAACAGTTCACATAAAGTTCAAAACAACACTTTTTAGCATTTTGTTATTTTAAAAGGACATTGCCCAGCTGGAATTTTGACTTGCTTAAGGCATACAGAGATAGCCTCTGTGCAGAATTCAGATTATCCCAATAACAGCTGGTAATCAGTTTTGGTATCAGTGAATCATTAATCTGAATAGATCACATAAAATAAGGATTGATACTGAAGGATGTGTGTATATTGATAGCATTTGTGAAATAGCAGTGCGGATATGAACTACCTCTACATTCTACAATACATGTCAATGTTTCACCTTTTCTGCTCTAAAATGACTTGTGAGTTACCTTGGGTAAAGGTGTCAGCTGAGCCTAGTAATTGTATAATTATACTAATCAGTCGATCACCATTATGAGGGTTTTGTTGCGGAAATTTCCTTCCATTGGCCCACAGTTTGGCTGGCACTTTACCCAGGGACAACAAATCACAGTCACACACTGGGATAAGCCACTTACATCCACAAAAGAAAAGTCACACTAAATGTACTACTACTGTCCTTGCAAATATGTAATCTCCATAAATTGTAGCCAAACATTTGTACTTGCAGGCTGCAAACTGATTTGCAATTAAATTGGGGCGTGAAGATCTTAATACTCCCAAACTGTGTCAGCAATCTCTGCTGTCAGCCCTTGATGGTCTGTTTGTCTCTCTCTTTTTTTTAATTATGTTCTCAGCTTTGTTCTGTGTTTGGGTTCTGCTGGTCTGTAATAATTCATTTACAATTCTACAGATACATGGTGCTGTTAGAATTTGTCCTTGATGGCTGTTCTTTGGAACTGCATCATTCAGTGTAGATTTTCCCTGTTTTGTATATTCTAATGGTGTTGGCATTTAAGGACGCAATTTAAGGCAAATGAAATAGAAAAAAGATATTGTGAAAATGGACTATTAAACTCTATTAAGTGTAATTACATTTTTGGTTGTTTATTTCCTAAAGAGCTTCTTATTTCACAACTTCTAGACTATGTTCCAGACTATTTTGGTCTGAATAGCACCAAAAATTCTGCGTATGCATAATGTACCGAGGAGGACAGATTTGAATTCCTTTCCCCTTTACTGATCCCCCCCAGTTTATTAATGCTTTTCTATAACATTTTTGCTGGTTTGAGTGGCATCACCACAGCCATTTAAAAACACGTGTTAGTGACACATTGAGATGATTATTGATCATTAATGTTTTGCTGCACAGGGCATGGTGGGTCTGAGTGTGCCCCAAGGCATAAGGGATGCCAGTCCATCACAGAGAACATACAAACTCACACACACACACACACACACACACACACACACACACACACACACACACACACACACACACAGTCTGCCTGTCTTACTGCTTGGAATTTCTACTCAACCAGAATCACTTATATAACACCATAATCTGGACATCATGCAATGAAATATCAGGACAACTGCACATTGTACAGATCTGCCACAGCTACATTAAGCACACCAAGACAGCTAAACCGGCTAAACCAGTTCAACCAACCACATCCAACATACCTGAATACTGACTACAGTTCCCTTGCCATGTGTCACTTTCATAGATTCCAAATTGACAGAGAAACTAGAAGTGCCTCTATAGGAGATCAAACCCCCATTGAAAATGAGTACTCTAGATGGATGCCCCTAAGGTACTAGGAACATCCATTTTCAAACTAGCAACCTACAGATGTGGATTGGGGGGTTCCACAGTGAAGAGACTCAGCTTTTTATCTCCTTTCTCTGAGATCCCCCGTTTCTGGGACACATGTGGCTTTGTCAGTATAACCTCACTATTGCATGGAAGAGAGGAGAGTTGTCCTGGGGAGAGACATGCAGATCTCAACGTCTGACAATTCCAGAGCAAATGGGGTTGAAAGCCCACTGACCACTTAGTTTACTCATGTTCCAGGCTGTTATCACCAGTATTCTGATGTTTTCAGCCTGAACAAAGATTCCATCTTACCCCAGAGTGGCGTTGGGATTGTGTCATTGAGTTACTACCTGGGGCCTCACCTCCTGGAGAGCAAGTCTACCCACTGTCCCTCCCTGAGATTGAAGCAATGGAATAGTACATAGCTGGAGCTCTGGCTCTAGGGATTATCAGGTCTTTGATATCTCCTGCAGCTTTGTGGTTCTTTGTAAACAAGAAGGATTAAAGATGTTGTCTCTATATTGATTAGTGAGCTTTGAACAATATGGCAGTGAAGTTCTGCTACCCACTTTTACTGATACCTGCAGACTTGGAACAACTGTACAAGGCACCAGTTTTCATAATACTTGACCTCTGAAGTGCATATAACCTGATTCATATATGACAAGGCGATGAATGGAAGACGGTGTTTATCACCACTTGGGGGCTCTATAAATATCACGTTATGCCTTATGGGCTTGCTAATGCTTCTGTCTTCTAATCCTTTATGAATGAGGTCTTTTGGGTCATAGCAAACAAGTTCCTTGTATATATTGATAATTTGCTCATTTATTCTTGATCAGGCCACTCATTGCGCCCATGTCTGCCTCATGTTACAAGGGCTAAGGGAACACCACCTGTAGATCAAAGCTGAGAAATGTTACTTTAATCGCCAGACATTTACTTTCCTAGACTATGTTCTGGGTCCAAATGGGGTGAAAATGGAGGAGAGCGAGGTGTCTCCAGTGTGTGACTGGCCAGAACCCAATACCATAAAGGAGATGCAGCATTTTCTTGGGTAACAAGACAGAACAAGTCTAGACTAGAAACTGGGCTGTTTCCTGTGTATTGAATTGAATTTTTATAAAGCACTTATCCCCAGATTTCCCCCAGAGGGCTTCATGTATACATCTACAAAGAAACACAGCATACTGTGAAGGAAAGGAATGAAAAGCACCTATGTTGGGTTAGCAGAAAAAAACATGGTCCAAAATTTCCTCAACTGTCCACAGAAAGTAGCAAGCATGTTGAAACATGTTTGGGCACGTTGTGACATGTCTCAAGGTTACTCATGCACAGTTGTGGCTCAGTGCAAGTCTAACATTCCAAGAGACAGGATGTCAGGTGAGTCCTCGTGCGAATCAAGTAAGAAAATGCTAGATTTGGAGCAACATTCAGTGATAAAATTTCTCACAAAAGAAGGGAAAAAGCCAACGGAGATCCATGAACGCATGACTGTAGTTTATGGTGAGTCTGCCCCATCATCCTACATAGCAAAATTTTGGAGCAAGCAGTTTAAGTGGGGTAGAGAGTCCATTGAAGATGACCCTCACACTGGACGGCCTGTGGAAGCGACTTCTGCAGAAATGTGCAAGAAAGACGAGGATTTAATTTTGTCAGACAGACAAATTAAGATTTCCCTAATAGCTGAAGAAATGGGCATCTCGGCAGGTACAGTTTGGAAAATAATTCATGAAAAGTTGGGCATGTCAAGGTCAGTGCAAGATGGGTTCCAAGAGTGCTGATGCCACGTCAGAAGGCCACGAGGCTCCAGTGCTGTCAGGAGAACTTGGAGATGCTCCGTGAAGACCAAGTGGATTTTTTTCATTGTTTGGTGGCTGGAGATGAGACTTGGGTCTATCACAGAGATCCTGAGCCCAAAATGGAGTCAATGCAGTGGAAGCACAAGTCATCCCCCACCCCAAAAAAGACAGAAAAATCTGCAGGGAAAGTCATGGCAATTCCAAATTCTCCCCCTGCTTCACAGGTTTCCTCCAGGTACTCCAGTTTCCTCCCACAATCCAAAGCCATGCAGTTTAGGCTAATTAGCATTTCTAAATTGTTGTGGCTGTGCCCTGCATTGGGTTGGCATCCCATCGAAGGTGTCCCCAACCTTGTACCCAAAACTGCCTGGGATAGGGTTCAGGCAACCCTTCATAGGATAAAGCAGTATGGAAAATGGATGGCTATAGACATCAAAGATCTATAAAAAAATTCTTAAAGTATTAAGAAGATGAACATGGCCTCCAATACGTATGCTGGTGAAAGAAGGAGGCCAACAAAACACAAATTGGCTCACTTTCTATACTGAATGGTGAGACGGCTGGTTCCTTCTGCTTTCGTCACTCAACACGGGTATTGGTGGCACTGAGCAAATAGTGCTCTCTTCTAAGTGTGCTATGCAAATGGAGGAAGGTTGAACACCATGAAGTAAAAAGAAGCAGGAGGCTGACATCATACCCATTAGACGAGGTGTGCAGTAGTTTCCCCCAAACACCAAGTCTGCATGAGTGTCATGTGCTCAAGAGAGGACCAAGACTGAATTTACTGGCCATTCCAGGCCATGGGACCATCAGTGTTTTCTTCTCTTAGCAACACTGTTTCCAGAGGATATACACCCAGTTAAAGATGCTGCGATCTTTTTCATTCTGTCTTCATTATACATGAAAAGGCAGACTAATCTGGTACTTATTGGCTCAAGTATTTGTAAAGCTTTTTTTTTTTTTTGGCAATTGCTCGTTTCACAGTTTTATGTAAAAACATATATATATATATATACATATATACTGTTGTGTGATGCCTTTTATAAACGTATAAAAGCATCCTTCTTTACCCCCCACTACCCAGCATAAATGATAAAGTCTCTACGAAAAGACAAGCAGACAGCCAAGTCTGGCATTAGTTGGCTGAGTGCGTTCCCTGTGACGCCTTTGTTAAACGCCTTGCGTTGAAGCAAACGAAATGTAGAAATAGCCTGCATTACCAACACATTTCTTTGGTTTCCATCTAGCTTGTTGGTCCTGGCACGTCAGTATAACACTGAACAGTAAACATTAGTTATTGGCTAGTAAATCAGCTAAGGCGCAATATTATTATTTAATAATGCAGGATTATGATTTACATAGAAGACAGTTTAAGTGGTATAGAGCAGGGTCTGGTCCCTGGGAATGGACATATTTGAGAGCAACTGCAGCTGACTGGGAAGTGGACAAACAACTAGAACATTATTTCTAGTACCATCACTGGGAAAGAACCATGAGGGATAAGAGAATAAAAATGAAGACTTCAATAAAATTGTAATGATTACACAGTATGGATCCAAATGTGGATTTTATTGCCTTTAATAGGGTAATGACAATACTTGAAGCAAACAACAAGGCTTCAGAAGGTCCATACGCAGGGGAGCTTAGTAGGCAGGACAAGCAAATCCAAGTCATGATAAGAAAGACAAAATCCACTAGGAACAGGCAGAAGGTCAGAAGAGATTCAGCAAACAAGACAAACAAGTCTAAAATATGATCCAAAAAGTACAGGTAAAGCATGTGTCAAAATCCAGGAAGGCAGAACAGAGATGGTGACCAAGCCAGCAAACCAAGACAGAGACAGGCATACAAACATGTGCATTCACAAGAAGCAAGCCAAACACAGGAGAAATGCTCAGCAAGAGGGAAAAACACTCAATACATTGCAATGAGGCCAACAAACTTCTGACCTTAAATAATGCAGCCCTAACAAGACACAGAGCGTTCGACACTAATGTCAAGCCCATGTCGCTATATGGAAGTGAGACATGGAGATGCACAGAGCCTGTCATCGTCTGATCGTGTGCATCCAGTGGCCAGAGTGGATTTCAAACCAGGACCTCTGGAAATGAACTAGACAGCAGTCCATCACCAGTGCCATCTGGAACAGGAAATCTCCCAACTTCTTTGTCCATTCCATGTCACTGGAGTTCCCAGACACTCCAGAAACAATGAGTGCTGACACCCATATGGTCAGGAGCACAGGAATGGTGAATTGCTTCTGAGAAGCACTAAGAAGGACTGAGGTTTTCACCCAGGAGTCAGACCAGTCATCTTTCCTAGGATGAACGCAACAAGTTCTCTGCAGGTGATGGAGCTCAACACATTAAAGACACGGATGCTGTTGCAGTTCTCTGCCATTCCCTAGAGACGGGCTCCCTTTTAGGCTGCCTTGTGCTTCGTGTCTTCCCAGATTCATCTTCCGCTTTGTCTGTTCATCTTTATCCACCAAGTGGAATCAGAATGTTTAAGGGAATAGACTGGAACTCACACATACAAATTCCATTCATCCATCCTGCCACCTCTTATCCTTTTCAGAGTGTGGAGTGGTCTAGCCCTAACCCAGGCAGCATGGGACACAAAGCTGAGGAACACAGTGGCCCATCACAGGGCACGCACACACAAAACCATTGGTATATAATCATGTGCTATGGGAAATTGAACAATGCCAGTTGTCCTAGGTGGATGTTTCTGGATGAGGGAGGAAACCCGAATAACATGAGAACATGAAAACTCCTCATAAACCAGGTGGACATCTTTGTGACATAATTAATTGCAGTTAAGTATCAGAGGTGCTTCCTTTTTCATCCTTTAGAATCTCTTAAAAACAACTATCTAATAATCATATGCATTACATACTTGTATTAGCAATGCCCTTTCCTATTCTTTCATTTAATTTTCATTTTCTTTTATTACTTTCAATTTTCTACAATGCATTTCTGCCAAAAAAATTGCTTGTTCGGATTTTAGCTGCTACATCAATCACTAATTGTTAGTGACTCTTTTCAAAATCGAAGTACTATGTACTAAGCTTTGAGCAAGTAAGAAATGATCACAGTATCAGTGAGCTTATCCACGTGTTCTGATCTGACAGTCATCTCATTCGTCAATGTATTTCTTGTCTTGATCCTCAAAAAGAACCCAGAGAAGTTAGTACCATCTGATCACTGTGCAAGAATCTTGAGGAATGCTCTGTACACTAATGATGGGCCAGATTGAAATGGAAGGAAGGAAACTGATTTACATAAGCAATGACTGTTTATTAACTCCCACACTGTGTACTTCCACAGACACGGAAAAAGCTGTATAGTGAGTTGAGACAATAAATAAAATCTTGGACGAGTTTCCCAAAACCATCGTAGGGCCCAAACCATTGTAAAATTGGACTTGTGATCAGTTATTCCGAAATGCCCAGTTTCCCAAAAACCTTTGTTACAAAAATAATTCAAAATCACGCTAACTAATGTGTATTCAGACCCTCCCATGATTCTTTATGATGGACTTAAGCAAACAAATTTCTGCAGTACCTACAGCTGCACACAGAGGCCGCCAAAGAAGAGAGCATTTGAAACCTATGGCAGGGCAAATCACTGGAAAAGCAGAATGCGTTATGTATCTTTAAACAGGCACATTTGACCAAGATACATCGGCATGCAAATGAAGAAATGCAATCGTGTGTCAATGAGCATGAATTATTGTAGTGTACCGGTGGAAAAGTGTACTATTGAGGCCCTGTACGAAAGCGAAAGGACACATACGGCAAAGTTTCTTGCAACGATGCACTGACCTGCATGCTGTTCACTATTGAATATGACCTGTACATTGATGATGGGTGGATGTCATTGATGGATGTAACACATGGATGGCTCGTTATTGCCTGGATTTATCGATCACAGCTGTTGAGTGGATGCAACCAATTAAAAGGTGGTGCCGATATAATCGAGTGCCATAAAAATAGCAAGGAGGACATATCTCCATTTTCTAAACAATGGCAGCAAGCCATCAGATTCCTGTATTGAATCAGAGATGCTGACAACAGCCAAGCTGTGCATCATATTGCAGCGATTCAAACGCAGTTCAACCCACTCTACCACTTGGCTGAACTCGCTGGACTACTGTACTGTGCCTCTGCCAGGGCCAGCTGATCTGAGCAGGATGTCCACTCAGTTTAGTCCTTTTCAGTTATAAACCAGTTCCCTCTGATGCTGTTTTCTCTGTCGAGTTCCAGGAATTCCATAGGCTGAGACCTGCCAAAGGAGCGGTAGGGTCTGGGTCAGAATAAACGGATGGCTGCTGGGTAGGTGTTCTATTGGGCATTCTTGCCAATGCTGTAACATCTACCCCTCCAAAAATTCCCTCCATCCCTTCCTGCCCAAGGATGCCCGTAATCCTTTCCATCTCCCTGGACAGGGGCACCACAGTCATTTGCCTGGAGCCTATCTTTGCTGTCTCCCCCCTTAATCCTGCTGCTCATCTTTTGGCATAATTGCCATATTCCTGCCATTTCTGCCGGGTTCTGTGCTGCTTATCCTGTGCACTAATTCATCTCACTTCTTTTCTCGGGGTCAAAAGGCTACCTCGGGACGTCGAAAATAATTGTGTTTTATTCTGCTCCACTTCATTGAGCAGGAAAAGCAACTCTTCCTTGGAGAAGTGAAGTTTCCTCCAGCTTTGTGTGCCGGTCATTTTCACTTTCTCCATTGTGCTACATTGCAATCAGAATCCTGTTATTTGCCAAGTACAAAAAGTACGAGGAATTTATTTGGGTGTGGGTGATGGCATGAGGATTCAACAAAACACACAGTCAAGACAAAAGTACAATAACCAATGTGCATGTTATTATACCAGGGTACGAGGGAGTAGAGACATCACATACAGAAGGGCAGCCAAGGAAAGACAGAGAGAGAACAGCTCTCGGAGCGTGTCACACAACAACGCCACTCAGTGTGGCTCAACCTTTAAGACCTGAAGGGCAGGGAAGCTCAGCGAAGAACTCCAGTGGAACAACAGAACAGAAAGGACTATCGCCTATCAACTTCTCAGGCTTGATGTGGGGTGGGGTCACCAACAATAAACATTTTTTGGAAGATCTCTGGTGTAAAAGGACCTTGGAGAAACCTACATTAAAATCGTCTTGTTGTATCCTACATCATTCAAATACTTGCTGGAATCTCACCAGCATAGATTATTGTTGAAAAGCTCCCCTGGGTCATTTTCACTGAGAGGTCTTGCCTTAGCTATTTTTTTTCAGGTTGCTTTTCATTATTCTGACAGAAGCCGATTTAAAAACAAGCCAAACAGAAAGTGCTATTTTCTTTCGCGTTTGATTTTTGTACAAATATTTTCCTGCATATCATCATCCTTTACTTACCTATTATACTAAGATTTTATCATTTAAACGCCTTCCCATAAAGCATTAGATAACAACACATTTTATCTTGAAAATTGTCACCTTTTAAAACATTTTCTATACAGTGCACTATATATAATTATACATTGTGATGTTCTGGTTGGTGTCAGACTGCCCAGACAAGTACGAGAAGGTTCGCTGCAGGACACGACCCCCGGGACAGAGAGAATTTAAACAAATGGGTAGAGTGGACAGTGAAGGGAGAGGTCATCTAGCCTTTGGGATACACTGGAGATGACTGTGAAAAGAATTTAATGAGAATGGGAGTAAGTGAGGGAGTAGAAAAGCTGAAAACCAATGGAGAGAAATAAGTGTTTTACAATTAAGAAAATCTGAGGAGTCTGGAAAATGAGTTACAGCAAACATGAAATAATGGACAGGCACCAGCAGGGGGAGTGCGGCCCCTGCACATGAAGCCCTAAGGATAGACCTAGAGAGCCCAGGGCTGACAGTGAAGCCAGAGGGAAAGGAAAGCACACATATGGAACTGTGCCGTGAATGGCAGTGAAAGCATATCTGGACATCACCATCAGGAACCCTCAGTTTCTTACAGGAGTAGAGGCACGACTGTGCATTCTGACTTTGAGTGGGACACAAGGCCAACTCACAGACTCAATGCCACAGATGTTACGGAGAATGTAGAAGGGAACAAGCTATGAACACACTGCAAAGAGGGGTGACATAAAATATGTCCAGCTGGCACAGCGATAGCCAGCAGTGTTGCCTACCGTGGCACGGCATGCAGTAAATTGGGTAAAATTAAGGTGTGTTAGATTAAGACCTGGGTATTCAGGCACAGACACATTTACAGCAGGCAGTGGGAATGAAATAGAGGCACCAAGTCAATTGGATGTCCCTTCTGTACTAGATAACAGAAAGGTTTTATGGGTGAAAACTCGTCTTTCAAATGGAAAAACTTAAACATTTCGTTCTCACCCATTGTACTATGTATTCTAACGTTAAGTGCTTTTTTCACAAAGCTGGGCCACACATACACAATTACTTAGCACGGGTAATTTAGGAAACGCAATTAGATTAGCCATCTTTTAGGCTGCACGCTGAAACCCAAAATAAACCCAAAATAACCCAAATAACTGGAGGAAAGGGAGGTTCTATCCCAGAAGGGATAGAACCTGCAAACTACGCAGGCACAGAACGCTACAGGTTTGAGGCCCCCAGGCCACCATTAGTTATGCTGAAAAGAATGTAGGTTTATTCTGCTGGGATAAACAGTTGGTGTGTATTTACTGAACTGGATAATAACCTTAATAAACGGTACTATCGGACATGTTCTTATGTGCTTTTGAATGTTTAAACGTTACCGAGCAGATGAATTTATACATGTGAAGGAAAGTGATACTCTGAAAATCATAGTGATATTGTCAATAAGCTTTTTTTTTATTGTTGTATTAAATTCAATTCTATAACGCGTGGCTTTCCTGTAAGTGACCAAGGACATGGTTTTTCGGTAAGGTTTTGTAACGTTAAGCGTATCAAAAATGTGATTTATTACGATAAGTGTACGGTTGGTGATGACATAACGAATTGAAAATGAATTCACACCGTGTCTCCGTGATGCTGTCCGGTTTAGAAGTCTCTTATGAAAGTGAAAGAGATCCCATCATTTACGGTGTCACTATCCAGTTTAATCGGGCAGTTTTCAAGGAGACTGCTGACGTCACCTAACACTTCAGTTAGTCTGTATTTATTTGACAGAAGTAATTATGAAAATTGCATGTGCCTATTACTGTATTGCATAAGTTCAGGATAGATTGCATTGTTAAATCCCCACTTTGAAGGAACACAGTAAAGGTCAGGCAGACAGAAATCGGACAGCAAGTGATGGTTTAAACAAAGTTCCCCTGGACGGATGAAGGCTGTCCTCAGCGACGCAGCTGCTGCGTGTTTCTGACATTCACGCGACTGTATGGCAGTTGCTGAAGCGCAAATCCATAATTCAGAAGCATCTATATTTGAACTGGACAGAAGCAACCTTCACCAGAACCCAAGCTCCTGCACTTCCAAGGCATTGGGGAGCTTCTGCGAAACCCTGGTGTGGACCATGAGGTCGCACATCACTATGGCTTGCTCTCAATGAACAGAGGGAGGTTTGTTTGAGACCCGATTAGCTCTTGCTTCATTTCGTTTGTCAAGTTTTCCCATAACTGGACTTAGTTAATAAGCCCCTTAAAAACAGCTTTTAACATCATACAAAACACTTAAATCAACACGCATCATACGTTTGTCTCGTTGGGCTGACGGATTCCTCTTACCTTCACCTTGTTTCATCTACATGCTGCCTTGGAGCAGAAAATCAGTAATTTATTACAATGTTTCAATAGTGATGGTGTCTGAACACCATGCATGAAGTATCTAGCAGAAGATCAGTCATTTATTACAATGTTTCAATAGTGATGGTGTCTGAACACCATGCATGAAGTATCTAGCAGAAGATCAGTCATTTATTACAATGTTTCAATAGTGATGGTGTCTGAACACCA
>JAACJT020000246.1:0-20890 GCA_009936485.2 Gymnarchus niloticus | reverse complement strand
AAAAGTCACATTAAAATACTTTTTAAAGTAAAAATACAAGTGTTACCATTAAATGTAATTTTTTAGTGGATCCTTCTAGGTGATTGTTTTATTGTTGGTAAAAACAGAACAAAATTAAAATAAAAACAACACTTTTGTGTGTGTTGTTGGAGTGCTGGCATTCAAGGATTCCTCATGCCTGTGTCCCCATTGGTCTCTCCCTCATAGTCATGCTGCCAAATGTAGTTATGCCGGGGTTCTTGCCATTTTATTTGCAATTACTCTGCCGCCTTAAATTACTGCACTGCTCATAGACTTTCTTTTTCCCCACACACCCCCCTCTTTGGGGTGCTCCTTTCTGAGGTTCTCATTCAAGAGATCACCATATCGTCTGCTGGCCTACCACACCCTCCTTCCAGTTCAGCTGTCCACAATGACCGGCTTGCTGCCTTCTAAGCCACCGAACCTGCTCTGATCACTGGACTGCATCCTCCAATACCCTGTTTTCCTCCTGTCTGTTGCAGCACTGTTCTTATTTGTATTAATTATTTGTCCTGCCCAGTACTAGCCAGAGGAGGACGGGCTTCCCCCTTGAGTCTGGTTCCTCCTAAGGTTTCTTCCTTCTGAAGGAGTTTTTCCTTGCCACTGTCACCATTGTTTTACTTTCTGGGGACCCTGGGCCCGGGACTCTGTAAAGCGCTTTGTGACAGGGCTTCTTGTTAAAAGTGCTATATAAATAACAACTGAATTGAATTGACCTGAACTTTATAACCCTTAACCAATATGCTATCTCTAACTCACAGTAGAAAGTAGTAAATAAATTTAACTCAGAAAATGGATTGTTTATCTCTACTGTTCATGGTATAACTAATTTCCATCTAAAATAGACAACAGGAGTTCTTGTGTACTACAAGTTAGTCTGAAGTAACCAAAGTCAAGGCTTTAAGACCATACACTACTGAATGGTGATGGATAAGGTGTGTTCACCAGGAAGGACTGCCAGGGCCCAGAGATTTTGTCATTATTTCCTGGTATTTTTCTCTCACTCATGAGCAAGACCCCGAGATTCTTAAACTTCTCCACTTGAGGCAGCAACTTATTACCCAACCCTGAGGGCAGTCCACTCTTTTCTAGCTGAGAACCATGGCCTCAGATTTGGAGGTGCTGATCCTCATCCTGGCCTCTTCACTCTCAACTGCAAACCACCCCACTACAAGCTAGTGTTCACAGCTTGATGAAGCCAACAGGACCACATCATCAACAAACAGCAAAGATGCAATCCAAAAGCCACCAAAATGGACACCGTCCACCCCTGGGCTGTAGCATCTCAAGTCTAATCCGGGAACATCACCGACACCAGCAGCAGGATCAGTGCTGCTTTATCCCAGGCACCATACGGATACACAGTGACACTGCATCTTAACCGCCACAGCATTCCCAGAGCTGTGCCTAGACCAGCTGATACCTGCCTTCACACGTCAGCTAGCATGAATATCCACAATGGAGTTAGAGAAGCATGCAGAATCAAGTCAGATGACCCTAAATCCAATAATAAGAGGGCTGAACCATGTCAACTGAACAGGACTCCTAATGGAAAGGAAGCCACAAAACCACGTGAGCCTCACTCCAGAGTCCCTGTGGAATGTCCAGAGCTATTATTCCATTATGCAGAAACAATGATAATGCTTTATGATGAGTGGGTGCAAACAACAAAAGGAAAACTAACCCAGCTGACAGGCTTTACCAATAATTGAGCTGCAGTCATAAAAAGCATGAAACAATTTGCTAGATTCATAAGGCCTGTCTCAGGCCAAACAAAACCTGGATATTTACATGGTCACCAGGAGAAGAATTTCCATATCCAGGTGAAAAACATCAAGAATAACAAGAGTATAATCTGCAACCGCAACTTTAACTAGTGACCTGTTGCTATCATACACTATCAATGGGCAGTAAGAAAAACCTACAACATCACAGAAGTACATTCTCAGACATGACCATGCATCTCTGCCCCATCAACATTACTGCTGATGCATTAACAGGTGCATAGTACTCAGGATGGCAAGGTGCATTTCTATAGTCTGCCTCATGTAGCCAAACTCAGGAAGGCATTTAATCTGTTATATATAAATGCTGTGACAATCTGGGGGTGTCATGCCCCCTGATCACCTGATCCTCAGCACCAGAGCCTGGGGCTCCCCTTTAGGGAGGCCTCCATTCCACAAAACCTGAATGGAATGTGGGAGGAGTCACAGCTGATGCCCGTTGGCAATCAGCCACTTTGAGGTATAAAGGAGCAGGAGTAAGCAGGGGGGATTCAACCTTTGGGCCCACTGCAGGACAAGCCACTGGGGCAGACTGGGCAGTGGCATCAACAATGGAAATGGAACAGACGTGGCACAGCAGAAAGGGAAAATAAAATGGTGATGGAGTCATGAATAGGGCTACAACCGGGAGAGACTTCAGTCATTGGGGTCTAGGGAAGTTTTCAGGGAGCTCTGTACAATGATTAGGTGCTGCTGAAGGAAGGTGGCCAACACACCTGCTTTCACCCAACTCAGGCAGGGCAAGATAAAGTTAAAAGGAACAGGCTAATACCCAAAGATTCTATACCAGTCATTTCACAAGCATCCATGCAACCAGGAGCTGTGATCAAAGCCAGTAACTCCAGTCGACTGAAGGAACTCACTTTTGACTCACCATCTTTACTATCCCCGGCAAGGCGATCCTTATCATGTTCGCCGTTGAAAGCAACGGGCAACAGCAACACCTTACATACCACGGCAGAACATAACAACAACAAATGAGAAGTCAATTCAGTTCCCCTTTTTACAATATATGAAAACAATGTGAGGGGCTTTACCAAATAAACAACAAGCAACTGCTGTTTCCTCGGTTAGTTCAGTGTCTACGGCATAACAGGTGTTGTGCCATGTGGGGAAGTCTGGCCTCTAGGCTGCGAGGACAAATATGTGTGATGAAAAAGGCGGAGCCTGTTTGTGGGCAGGGCAATCCTTGTTCCAGGTGAGGAACTGAGGTCACTAAAATATACAGAGTGTATGCAAGACACATTCCTCAGCTGTGATGTAAGCCAAACATTAACGCAGATATTTTTGGCAAATGAAATCTGATCCCCCTGTTCATCAGGCAACTTCCTCCTTGCTTAAAAAAAGGAAGCTGGCCTGAGTTAGAAGGAACAGTGAGCGCTTCCCGGCGTGTTTCTGAGTCCCACACGCAGCCATGAGCCACGCGGCAAAGTGCTGCATGCTGTCGTCACTGCTCTTGTGACTGCCCCCAAACCTGAAGTTCTAGAATGGACTTTCCTCCAAAGCAGGCAAACAAGGGTATTCTGAATGACAACAGCCCAGAGGAAAAAGGAGAACAGCATGAGGCACTAGTGTGTAGGAAGTGGGGAGCAACATGTGGACCAGTCTGTTGGAGTAAAACGCAGACTGGCAGACTGCTTCCCCTATCCATCATAAGACGTCTCCTGGACTGAGCCACACATCACACACTCAGTCTATGTCTCTCACTCACAGGAGTCAGTGAGTATTACACACATCCCAGACTACAGGAATAGTTTCTGTTGGTGACACTCCTTGTATGATGCAAGAGTTACTTACACTGCACACACACGGTCCATATTTCCACACACAGAATTTCCACACACAGTCACTTGCGTGTAATATCTTGGCTCTACACATAGTGCATATCTACATAATTAGACAAAGTAGAACAGAGAACAGGATACAACATCAAGCCTATGTACAGAACTAATTACATATGGATCCAGTCTTATGTACAGAACTACAGTAACATATGGATCCTGCCCTATATATAGAACTACAGTTACGTACAGATCCAGGCCTACATACAGAATCATAGCTACGAACTGATCCGGGCCTACGTACAGAATCACAGGTAGAAACTGATCCAGGCCTACGTACAGAATCACAGGTAGAAACTGATCCGGGCCTACGTACAAAATCACAGATACGAACTGATCTGGGCCTACGTACAAAATCACAGATACGAACTGATCCGGGCCTACGCACAGAATCACAGCTACGTACAGATCCGGGCCTACGTACAAAATCACAGATACGAACTGATCCAGGCCTACGTACAGAATCACAGCTACGTACAGATCCAGGCCTACATACACAACTATAGCTACATACTTTCTTTCCTCATGCTTGTTATGAGCTGAGTGAGTGAGCTAATCAGCCACTCCATTTCTGTCTATCATGAAAATTCAGGGCTTTTGAAGCTGGATGTCTGATAGATCAAATGGAACTGGATTACCCCTGGGCTATCCTACATGTGCTTATTCCCTGGGCTGATGTCATTCAATACTTCCTAAAATGTAAACTGTTGTTGACAGATTAAGTAAACATACTAAAAAAATCCTCAATTTCATAACTGATGTCCAGTAACAACAGGAGTACATTGTATTCATGCCACAGGGGAAAACACTTTCGACATATAATTTTAGGAAATTCTGCTAAGAAGACAGAATAGAGAGTCACCTGGATTAATGCATTAATTATATAGACATATTAAAATGACAAATACCTACATTCAGCACACACACAAACAAATGCTTGTGCGTACATATATTTGGCTGGGAATCTGCTGTAGGACTCACATCCGGTTGTTGGGGCAGGCTGTTGTCACAGCCAGAGATTGTGAGCAGGAAATGGGTGGAGTGAAGGCGGGGACAAGGTTGTGTGAACAGGTTACACAGGACAACAAATGCTTGCAAGTCTTCAGATGGTTGTAAAGTAGTTCTTTCAGTCCCACCAAGATAAGTAGTAACCGTTTATAAACGTGCCTCCTAAATTTCTGCTGGTTACTTATTTTTTGTTGCTGGCTCAGCAGTTGGCACTCTTGCTTCACATCTCCAGGGTTGCAGGTTCAAATTTTGCCTCTGCTCTGTGTTTGTGGAGCTTGCATGGTTTCCCAACGCTTTGCGGGTTTCCTTTGGGTACTCTTGTTTCCTTCAACAGTCAGAAGACATGGTTTAGGTTGACTGATGATTTAAATTGCCCACAGTGGTGTGTGATTTGGTGTACGAGTGTGTGTGTGAGACTGTGCCCTGGAATGGACAGGCCAATCTCAAGCCTGGATAAAGGATGCAGGGTGCAGATCCACATCTGTAAAAACCAGAAAGATGAGTGTAATCAGCTGGACAGAACAAGGTGCCTGACACCAACAGACAGTGAGCCTGTGGAATGTATATGTAAATACCTATCAAAACTGCCCTTACTGTCTTTCTCATTTTCCTGCAATTATTTAGGCCAAATTCATCTCCACCCACCATCATCAAACCACCTACAAAGACTTGCATGAATTAATTTGCAGATACTCATTGATAAACACTCACACGGAGACAAATCATACTTATACACATATACAGGGACAAATATTTACTCAGAGACAAGCAAAACACATTCACAACCAGAGAGACAGTCAAAGACACTGACTGACAGAGCCCTTCTCACACAGTCACTGACAGTGTGATATTCTTGCTCAGCTGAGCTCAGTCCACCGCCAGCCAATCCTAGGTGACAGATTACCATCCAGTTCACTTCCCTTCCATTTTCCCTCTTAACCAAGCTGAAATTCCAAAACTGCACAACTGTGAGCTTTCCTGCAGATTGTCTGGCTCCGTATGGTCTTTCTCTAACACACACTCACAATACAAACTAATACACTAAGTTGAATTTCATCACATGGGACTTTGTCTATCTTTGTATACTCATACTGCAGTTAATTTCCCTTCCCATCTGTCACAAACAGACCCAAGGGTCTCACACAAGCACACAGACGCTCTGCTGGCTCCAGAACGTCATTTCTGTCAAGCCAACAGAATTTCCCTTCCTCTACCTGGAACACCTATTGGGGAACATGTGACCTCAGCAGTGATGTACCTTTCAGACAGCCTCTCAAGTAACTGGTGTGCTCCTGAACACATAAGCAAAAAACCTATACAGAGAGACAAAGACAAAAGCGTGTATATGAACACAAAATCCAAATGTCATTGTTACCAAATAACAGTAGAATATTTACAGCTGTGTAGTCACGTCATGGCAGTGCTTCTTCCATCGCAATCCCACTGCGATTACGGAGTACAGCTGAATGATAACAGGAGGATGAACAGCTGGTGCCATGCAGCACTTCCCCCACATGCAGCTTTGATTTGGCTGCAGACACAAGTGCATCACACAGCCTACATGTACAGACATTAACGCCGAGACGCTCACAGGCTAATATACACGCTGGGACTGTACGATATAAGGGCTTGTCAGTGGCTGGTAGATGGACACACTTGCAGTTTATGTCAGAGAAGCACATACTGTACCCAGGAAAGGTCAGAGAGGAAAACACTTTATGTCACAAACATATACATAAACATATAAATAAAAATAAATTGAATTGAATATACATCATCCAGAGCACCAGAGAAATAGCCAGCACTAAATGGAAGAATATGGAGGAACAGCTCCCCCTGCTGCCAGTGGTCTGTCATAACACAGTGCTTTCAAACAAAATCAGTTGACGCGTGCTTTTATGCAGGCGACTTTTATTTTGAGAGGTTTGTTTATCACTGTATAAATTCTAGTTTGATGTAACAGAGGTTGGTAAAACTTTCCATCAGGTATAAGATGCGCTGTCTTTACGGGATCTGTTGTCTCCCGTCATGTTTAGATTAGATTAGGATGGATGAATGGGTGGATGCTGCTGGGCAGTGTCTGTGCCCAACAGTCTCAGCTTCAGCACCAAATGTCGCCGAAAGATCGCATTTAAAGGCCGAGCTGAAGGCGATGAGGAGAATTCTGGCATAGGTGTTGGAGCCTAAATACGCTTAATTGATCATTGCTGAGTGTATTCTTCATTCTTCATCACTTTGGTGATGTAATTGATCATTTGTTGGCTATTACTGTGCTCATTAATTTGCGAACCGATAGGGAGAGAGTGAAGCGTCAACCATAAGGCTTCTTCACAACTGGAACCTACAATAGGTGTTTGAGTTTTCCAAGTGGGTCAGAATGCTGTCTTGCAATGCTGGAACAGCCTCTTGTAGTCAAACTCGGACTTCTCTAAGGACTGGTTGTTCTTGTTCCACCCGGGGTCTGTATGTAGATATTAGCGTAACAGATACTAGTCAGAGTTGCCGATGTGGGAGAGTGGAACTGCTTTGTGTGAGTTCTTTATGCTGGTGTAGGCTGAGTGTAATGTGTTATTGTCCCTTGCTGTGGAGCTCACAAGCTGCTAGAACTTCGGTAACAGAGACTTAAGACAACCCCGGTTAAAATCTTCCACCACAACGTTTACCCTCTACACGTCAGACTTCCAATACAATACCAGCTCTCGCCATCTGCAAATGGTCTCAAACGAGTCCTCCATTGTAGGATACATCAGCATGACGCTATAGAGATGGAGATGACAGTATAGAGGACTAGTGGAGGACTTTGGTTTGCTTTGTGGTACAGGGAGAACAACCTGCACCTCAACAACAGCAAGACTATTAATAGACCTGGTGGTGGACTTCAAGTGAGATAAGAAGCCCCTGTGACCTGTACCAACAGCTTCATGGAGCTGCACTTGTGCGAAGATATGCCTCTCCAGGAACTGGGGTTGGCTGATGAGAGTGGGACCCAGGCCCCTCATCACCTTCTGAGTCAAACCAAGGATCTTGTCTCATGTCTATGCCCCCCATCCCCATGGCCTGACCTCTGCCCTGGTCCCCAGGGCTACCTCAGTGGACCACAGAACCATTTGGCTCCAGATGATGCCTTTCATCCTGTTGAAGAAGGCCTGGTGAGTCCCTGGCAAAGCCACATGCTGTGGTTTTCCAGGAGATGCCACCTGAATCAGGCCAGATCTGGAGGATACACATCCACTAAGATAAGGACCTCTTTTACCCTGCATGCAGAGGGCCCCTGTTATCCAACAGCTTTGCCAATCACTCACCAGTCAGGAGCATGTAGACAGCCTGCAGTTCCTGAGCATGGAGGGGAAGCCGCACCATGACACACGGTGGCCTGCAGAGTCACGCAGGTCACCAGACAGCCTGTGCAGCCAGCCTTGAGGGTGAGAGTGGCACGGCAGAGAAGGCAGACATGGAAATGACCATCTAGTGAGAAATAACCAGCTCTACCAACAGGTTAAAAACCACTTTGGACAGAAATGGTAACTGAGCCACACAATAGCAAGCAGGAGGATTCTGTCACAATACTGGGATTTACAACCAAGAACATGATGTAACTGAGTTTCCATTACCAGTGTGAGGCGCATGTGAACCTCACACAGCAGCAGGTCTTTCTGCAGTGTGGAAAAGGACAGAGGGGCCTGGCGGCCCACAGGTCCTCAAGTCCGGCCCTGGGGGGTGAGTGCACACCGTCCTGCCTCCAGGTGGAGCAGTGGAAGGTCAGGTGTGCCTGAAGGTTGTGTCTTCTGCAGTACCAGATCCCGCAAGCTGTTCACTGAAACATGTCCACTAGACCAATAATACAACGGAATCAGTAAATACTAACATCCATTTCACTTTCAAAAAACACATAAAAGTCCAGATTTGCAAAGGGGAACTCCTGTAGTGAGACTGTGTAACTTGATAAGCCGGCCATGTGAGCTTGAATCCCAAGGATGACGGCGATATAGAATGTGATCACAGAACATACCAGAACAATGACTTGGATTGAGAACACGACATAACATTTCGCAAAACGGTATTTCCCACCCTGCAGGCCACCCTCAGACCAGACAGGCCTCATAGGCTACACCTCATGGTGGGAGCCCTCCTCAGTGCTAAGAGACCTCACTACTCCACCAGACGTCTCTGATACCACATATAAAACACTGCACAGTTAAAATAGGCAGCATCTTGCCGCACCTGTGAACACATGTAGAGCATGAGCAGGACATGCTAGAGCTCACCACGGAGCGTCGCTGGGCCCACGTCGGCTCGCTGAAGAAGCTGTTGCGCTTCGAAGGGTTGTTCTGCTGGCTGGGCCAACAGCCACCTTCCTTCAGCCATGCGAGTCTCTGCCTGGACAGCAGGATCCCTAGGCCCAGCAGGCAGAAAAGCTCTCCTGAATGAAAAGCACACGGAGCTCAGGTGAAAGTAGCAATCAGCGATGCTGACTGTGGAAATGCTTTTCAGATTTTTTACTGACAGAGAGTTGACTGCTAAGCTGGACAGTACTATGTGACAGCTATTTTACACCACAAATGTTCTTGGCTATAAAACACAATTTCAGGTTTATATTGTAGCAGGGTGGACATTCAGGAATCGGCAGTAAAAATGCCATTTTCTCACACTCTTTACCTGCAAGCAAAAAAACTTACTAAATATTTTTATAAACACAATGTGTACATTGATCTTGGATATAAGTGTGAAACAGTACATATCAGTGAGACATGCTTCCATCAGCCAAAATCAGCCGCTGTACGCGCTGGCACTCCTGAATAACTGTATAATGTCCCAATAGCTCAGGATGCACTCATACGGAATGTAATTAACATGGTCGTCATGGTGATTGTCAAACTTTTTACAGAGTGCCAGGGCTGAGAAAGGAAATGAGCCACAGCTGTCATGTAAGCCCCCCCTCAACTTCAGCTGTCCTGTCTGACCTGCTTGCTCCCTCCTGAGCCACCAAACCTGCTCTGCTTACTGGACTGCAACCGGCAAGACCACGCTGTCCCCCAGACTGATACAAGACCACGCTGTCCCCCAGACGGATACAAGACCACGCTGTCCCCCAGACGGATACAAGACCACGCTGTCCCCCAGACGGACACAAGACCACGCTGTCCCCCAGACGGACACAAGACTTGTCCTTTTGTACCTATTGTTCTACTCGGACTCATTAATTTGTCCTGCCTGGTGCCGGCCTGAGGAGGACGGGCTTCCCCTTTGAGTCTAGCTCCTCCCAAGGTTTCTTCCTCTTGAGGGAGTTTTTCCTTGCCACTGTCGCCTTTGGCTTACTCTCTGGGGACTGTGGGACCGGGACTATGTAAAGCGCTTTGTGACCGCGCTCCGTGTTAAAAGCGCTATATAAATAAAATTAGTTTTCCTTACATCCGTCTTCCATACATTCCACTTAACACTTGTTCAGTATAGAGTCTGATGTTCAAGGAATATGTCAATTCAAAATGTGTGGGTGCCATATCTTGACAAATGTGACCCTGTGGGTAATAAACAGAACTTCATTAACATATTTTCTCTTCTACAGGAACGTGGTTCAACAGAACGATTCCTTTACCAGCTGCCATTCAGGCCAACCATGTCTGAAGAAGAGTACCACTTACTGGTGTGGAAAACTAACTTTACTTTATAAGCAACATATTATAACAGCCTCATACATTTTCCTCCACTTATGAAACTTGGAATTCATTCATCTCCCAACTTTTACCCTGACCAAGGTTGGGAGGGGCTGGAGTTCAGCGCCGGATGGAATGGGAACAATAAAAGGTGTTTTTCAATAACAGGTGTTTTAAAAAGCCATAGGAGCCAATCTTAGACAGATTGTTTCAATGATGTTATATTAATGGCTATTTGTTGCTCTGTCATATTAATTGAATTTCTGTTTGGACTCATAGGTGCGAAGTTGCTTTGCTCCTCTGTTCCCACTAGGTGGCACCTTTTTGCTCTTTGATGCACTCAGTGTAAACCTAACAAACTTGGTACAGCAGCTGGTGTTAAGGAATGCACCAAACTGGTCTTTCACAGGAACAAGTGAGCTTGACCCTGAGATGGAGGTCATCATGGTCATCATCACCATGTCGTAAGCCCTGATTTCCAGGATCCCTTCTTGCTAGCAGGCTTTCCTGCTTTGCAGCATCCACATTAGTACTTGATTCATGATGCTGGGTATATAACATGAAGAGAGAATGTCTTTTGTGGGCCTCTGGACAGTGAGACATTGTTTGATAGATAGATGCTGCTGTATCGTGGAAAACTGATGTAATCATGTGGGTAATAAACAAAAATTTATTAAGATATTTTCTCTTCTACAGGAACATTTGGTACCAGGAAGCTTCCATTATACCTTTAATGCAGGTTAAAGGAAAGAAAACACAAACTCTGCCAGAGCTCTGTATCTATCATCTGGGGTTACAGATGATTAATTGCAATAAAACTGCAGTCAGCGGGAGATGGGGGAAGCATGTCTTTCTGAATGTGTGTGAGGCTGGTTGCTGTCATTCATGTTACGTTCACCACGTGTACTTCCAGGCGGGACAGCCAAGTGCATGGTGGGCATGTTCCAGGCTGCTCAGACAGATGAACATCTGCTGTCAAGATCTCCTGCAGAATGCTCCTCCTGGACAGTTTATGGCTTGTTTCTGTAAGACAAGCACATGGAGAGCAAGCCAGTGGACAGAGGAAAGTAATGGTGCCTTTCAGTGTGTGAGCAGGGAGACAGTGGGTCAGTAATCCCCAACCACATGTAGGTGTGTGAACATTAGCAGAGATGAGCCTCACGAGTCCTCTGTAGTTAGTCATTCTTATGGTCAGTCAGCCTGTGATGTTCTTTTCAAATTTAAGTCTAATCCTCCAACTTTTTTGGTTTTTACTACTGCTGATAAACACTGTCATTTATGTACTTTCAAAAAAGTAACTGTGAAAAGGTGCAGTGGTCTATGATGACAATGTAACACTTTCCAATAGCACAACAGCTCTACAAATATTACCACTCACTTTTTTGCTTCTCATCTCTTGGTGGCCACCAGAGAATTTGCACTGAAGACTGAGAATTATGTCAGGTTTCCACTCACACCAGACTGTGTCTTTTGCCATTCAACCATCTGTGTTGTTCTCCACAGTGTAGAAAACAGACCACATCACATCACATCACATAACATCACATCACATCACATCACATCACATCACTGTATGGTTCCTTCATCCACTGGCTTCTTGTTCTAGACATGGATGTTGGATGTTTGGATTCTCCTTGCATTGCTGGTTCACCGGGGAGGCTAATTTGAGTACTGCAGTCGGTCTGGAGAATATCTGAGGTGATATTTGAAGAAACTGATGATTCAGCTGCTAACTTATTGATGCCAGCTTGTTTGGCGATCGCTGGGTGATGCGCTTCTTGGTGATCCACGTGACGAGGGATATGGCATGTGTTTTTTTGATTGAGTTATTATATATTTAAAGCACTTGGCTGTGACCCTAGCGAGGCAGCTAAAATGCTGCTCACTTTTGCCCACGGAAGTGACCGGCAGTATGGAGGGGAGGAGTATGCCACAGTTTCTTTCACAAGCTACTGCTAAAATGATGGGCCTCTGTGCTAAGAATCTTTTATCGTTGTTATTATTATTAGGTGCTATCAAGCTGATTTTGACCCCTGGTGACTTGGAATGTCATGTCTCCTGTCTGGGTCTTCAGGCTTTCCAATATCATTTTTATTGTTGAGTTGACCTGTGTCCGTTTCATGTCTTTGTGACCATGGGGATGGGGGGGTCAGTGTTGACTGTGTCTGGTCTTTGTGACTGTGAGTCTGGGAGGGTTGATTTTGACCGTACTTTCAGAGAGAGGGCTGGATTGTCTCCTGCAAAGTCTCTTGCATCTTTGGCCCGTTCGCTTTCAGCTGCTAATACTCTGTCCTTCAGCAACTTTAATTATAAGAGTTATTTTAAATATAAAGCATGTTTATGTGTGATGCTCATTCATGTTGTGACTTCAGAAGTCCACTGGTTTAAGAAATGATGAGATGTAGCAGCACCAGATGAGATGTACTTTATGAAACAGCCACTGGACCTCTTCTTTCTTTGTCATAAATCTGATTTCACTGTGCCTAGTAGAGCAGCCCGGAGAGAATGACACTGATGGCTAAGAGTGTGACTCGGTTCCTGACAGGCAGATCCTTCTGTTGTATACTTTGTTCACCAAAAGAGGGCGCACGGTGACAGCGCAGTATGCCGGCTTTTCCCTTAAACACTAGGCGCCAAAACGCGCCATTTAAGGGCATGATTAGTGAGCGATGTGGGCGTGTCGGCACCTCTGCTTCGCTCTGCTAGTCTCTATGCTGCTTCCTTGCCGTTAATTCTTATTGATTAGACACACAAAAATATACACAAGCTTTTCCACAGAAGAAAACAATCCCCATTTTATTTTTTTTTTTGACGTTTATTATATTTATATTTTACCGACGACTCTCATGCTGCTGCAACTTTCAGATTTCTCCCTGTGGGATAAATAAAGTTTATTTTATTACTTTAACGTTCAGAAATGATGCATTTCCTGCTGCGAAGGGGCAGCTTGTAGGATTTTGTGACTTTATCTGAATGGTGTGTCCTTCACCAAATCAGCACGGCTGCTCGGCGTTGTTTGAACCTGCATGTGTATGCTGTGCATGCATTTGCTTTCTCCTGTAGTGACTGTGTGAAAATTAAACCATAGGAGCTTTTCTTTAAAGGTGAAAGTCCTTCTAGCCAAGGTGAGTCTGATCTGCTTCCCTGCTCTGCCTCTGTCTGCAAGTTCAGGCTTGAGCTGTTCTCTGTCTTTGCTCTAGTGCTGCCTTGACCCCCCATCCCCTCGCTGCCTTTTATGGTAAAAACTTCTCAGATGACTGACAGAGCAGGAAGCACCATCCACACGCTCTTCTTCATTCTGGTTTTCAGATGAAGCAAGTGCTTGTGGTATGTTCGCTGGCAGCTTGACTGTGGGGCTCTGTTGCAATAAAGCCCATCATTTTGCCTTACCCCATCCTTCATCTCCAGGACACCGCATCATTCCGTCTCTCACCTCTGGGACGCCGAAGCTTTGACCTGTCCCACCGTCCCCCATCTCTGGGATGGCACTACCACACCGTGTGCCCCTACACCTCACTCACCTCTGAGCAGTGCCTTCCTAGTCTGAGTTACTGGTGTCACCACATCTTTACCCCGGTAAAACCTAAATGACCGTTAACAGTGTCGCGTCTCACGGATCTGTTGAGGTCCTCATATCACTTAAAATTGATTAAATGGAGCCTGAATATTTTACAAGAACTTTGTAACAGTTATGGTTTATGGCAGTTCTTTCATGCTGTAGCAGGCTAAGCGTTTTTTCAGAAGAATTTATATTTAAGTGTGACTGCTAGAAACACTATTTACTTGAATGATCCCACTTGACCTTTCGTGTGACACTTAATTACGCCTGATCTATCACACGACGTTCCATTTCCTAGCTCCACTGGCTGCTAACCTTTCCGTCGCCTGCGTTTACAATTCTGTCGCTCTGTAAATGGGGTCAGAGTCAATGATGTGAGTCAGAGCCTTTGGAAGGAAGGCCGAGGCGAGGGATGTATGGCCAGCACACAGACACCTTTGGTAACTGCTGCATGGCCATCGCAGCGCTGCTGTTTGCATGCCGTCAGCGTCCTTTAGCACGCCTCAGTGTGTAAACCTAGCTTCCTCCTTACAGTGGCCGCTGCCCTGTCAGCTGTGATTATACAGCAGAACAGGAAGGGGTGGGCTTCCACCATTTCCAGCTTTGCATGTTCTGAGAACGAATCAGCTTTTGAAAACAGGACCTGCATGGAAAAAGGCTACAGGACGTGTCTCAACATCATCCAAAGGCTGGAGCTGGGCTGCAGCTCAGAGTGCCTTCAGGTTTTCGCCACCATTTGCCGTGTGAATTCCAAGTGGTCTCGTACTCTTTTTCCCTCAGAACAGGATGGGCTATGTTGTCTGGAATGTGGAGCAGGTCAGGACACGTGGAGCCTTCCTCCTCGCACACACAGCCAGGGCTGCAGAATCATGATCCACTGAGGTCCTCTGGGTGACTCTCTAAGACAGACCAGGAGCTGCCCTGCCTGTTCTCCATTCATTTTCCTCACATTTCCCTTTGAAACACAAATCTTTCACTCATTTTGCCCCTCTGTGCTGACCTGGACCAGTATGGAGGGCTGAAGCCCACAGGACTGAGGGTCCCATCCTCTCTGTGTACCATGCAGGTCTGAAGGGTGCTTTAGTGAGCTGTGTCATCACACCACTAAGTCTCCCGACGCACTTAGACCCGAATCATCTACCAAACTTCCTGCTCCTCAGATATATGACCAAAGAACTTAGGGGGGAAAAAAATCTTTATTTAGAAATTTTAATATTGTGATCTGTCTTTTATAATAAGAGTTTCCAGTTAAAAACAAAGACTTAAAAACCTATCTGGGTTTCTGCAGTTGAGTTGTAGCTACCCTTGGGGTAGGCTAATTGACAGTTCTGTACCCTTGCGTACATAAGCACAAACAAGAACCAAGTCCCACCCCTGTGTGGAGGATGACCAATCACCATGCAGCACCTGCCCTCCCATCAGACAAGGAGAAGCCCTGATTAGAAGTGGAAGGGTTTACTGGAAGGTGAGAGTAAAGTAATTAACTGCAGGTGTTAAACAAGAGCATGTCAGAGGAGATGCATGTGTGTGTTGGCTGGGCGTCTGTCACCCCCACCCCCCTCTTGGCTGCGGTTAGATACTCCACCCCCAGGCAATAAGGCCACACCCCTCCAGTCTACTCTGCCTGGGCATCATAATTGGCCCCACCAGCTTTCTTCAGCTCTCCTCGGATGTAGTCCTCCTCCAGCTCACGTCGATCGCTGACCATGAATTCTTTGGCAAAGTTCTGAGGAACAGCAAAGAGGAAATGAGAGAAGAAAAAGCCACGGTGGTAGGGATGTCGCCACAAGATGAACGGACTGCGTCCACTTGCGGACGTCACGGCAAACGCCGTCAGTTTGCTTTTTTAATCACGTGATCACCTCCCCACAGGTGCAGTCGGCGTGTGTATGAGACGGACCTGTATGACATCTTTGACCAGCGTCTTGTCTGTGCTGATCTTGGCACGCTGCAAGCCGCTCACATTCTCCCCAATCCAGGTGATCAGCGTGAACTTGGCCCTCTTGCTCATGGCATCACCCGTAGTGATCCGCACAAAGCCAAACAGTCGGTCATCATCTAAGGGGGCGGAACACAAGACAACTGTCAATCGAGCTTTGGGGGAGAGCCAGCAGCAAGACGTAAGCCACGGTGTTGGCATGTGAAAGTGCCAGCAATGAGAAGAGAGCTCCCCTTCTGCCATGACAACATGAACACATAAGTTCAGATACACATGAGACCCTGATGGGAAGAACCAAACAGGTCAACAGGTGGGTCAGAAGTCAATATCACTACAGACACCAGGACTGCAGTGTGGTTCTGTCCAGTTGAGCTGAAGTCCATCACAGTTCCTCCAGAATGCCTCTTAATAACCACAGACATGTCCAGTTATGTGCAAAGTTACTGTTTTAAGTGTCAGCGCCAGGTTGAAAAGCTCATTTACTCACACAGATGTGCAGGCTCCTCCACATATGTGACAATGAGCATCAACCCAGCGTAAACACAATCACACTAGAGTTTCCTCATACAACCCCACCCTGGGACACTGGCCTGACCTCAACTGTCCTCTACACAACAAAGCCCGCCAGTTCTGGTACGTGACCTCCAAGCTGTGAGACACTCAGCCAGTCATAAAGGAGGAGAACTTTGAACCCTGAGGACCGGAATGGCGGCAACGTCAAGAGCACCACTGTGTCACCTGACTGAAGCAGGAAATAAACCTTGGCTCCTGTGGTGACACAGCAGAACACTTCCTGATCTCACTTCCTGTCACATTTTGGCTCCACGCACACTGTAAGACAGAGAGCCACAGATCCAGCCCAGACACCACTTAGCGGATAAGACATTCTTTGCTCGATCAGTTCTGTCATGAGAAAAAGAAGATATTTCCAGAAAAACGAGTAATGTGCAAGCCAGTTACAAAGAGTGTTGTGCTGTAAAGGCCATTGCGGGCAGGATTCCAATTTCAACAATTTTATCTATAAAATGCTTGGTGAGGCAACATCTCACTGACGAAACACATTAAGTACAGTTCTGATAAGCCTACCTGTGAGAAGGAAGTACCAGCCACAAAACCCCTGAGATCCTGTCAGATGCCTGGCCGTTCCTCTACCCCCCTGTGCAGTACTTGGCAGTCTGCTAGCTGACAGTACACTCAAACGCAAGCCTATTTGGAGCTGTTCTTTGTGAGGTTACACCCTGTCCTAGAGAAGGCTGCCGGCTATTCTAAAACATCCATCTGACTACACACTACCACCCCAGGGTATGAAAGAGTGTTTTCATCTAAGGAGCACCCTGAGTCAGGAAATTGACAGAAGTCCTGCAGGAAAAATAAAAACGTTCATAACATTTTACTATATTTTTTACGAAAAGTGGCTCGCAAGGAGATATTCTGATGGAGTTAAAGCCAAACACTACATCAGCGATCCGTCATGGACCCAGCACAGCACTTATCTGTTTAAATCGAGAGGGCCGGAGACAGTATGCATGGATTACAAAGTGGGCTCACACTGCTGAGTCAAAGAACAAGAGACCTGTAGGGTTTGACGGAGCCATAGAGACAGAACAGCGCAGACCCAACGGGCGAAGGGGTGCCAGATGTAACAGAGAAGGACAGGCTGAAGATGTGGGTCCACCCCGGAGCCCCAGGCTTACCTGTGCACTGCTGCTTGAAGTCTTCATAATCAGTGCCGTGGCCCGCGGGCACGATCACCGAACCGTCGTACTTAAAGGAAGCCCTTAAATGACAAGAAGAATGATGACATGGAGGATAATTCAGAAACATTCTGCTGCTTGATGACCCCCATGGCCAAGCAGCCTGTCTGGACAGAGGAGACCTGCTGAGTATTACAGAGAACTGAAGACAAGAAGGACGGACTTCAGCATGAACAGCAGGTGACATGCTTTGACTTATGAATGAAAACTCTAGTGAACTTCTGTAATTGTTTTATTGCTGGTGTTACAAATTCATTTCCACAGCAGGAAGGATTAAATGAGCATTGAAAAGAATCTTACCAGCAAACACCACTGTTATCATCTCTGACTAAATTGTAAGCTTCCCTGCAAGCTTCTTTGTCGATTCGTGTTGCCATGTTTCCTAAACGGTATGAGAAGCGGACAGATGTGAGAGGAGTCCTGGATCCGGAGGCTGTAGGGAGGTCTACACTGGGCGCTCCCCGGAGGTAAATGCGCTGCTCTTCCGCCTCCTCCTCCAGCCACAGCAGCCACCACCTTCATGAAGAAGCCCGAAGGTTCAGAAGCTCTGCCAGCCTCTGCTGAGGGTTTATTGGGTTCGTGCGCCATCCTCCGGTGTGCATCTGTAACGCAGTAACGTCGCCTGCGGGTTACTGTGTAAGAGGAGGGGAGCAGCAGGCCACCTAAAAGAGCACTTCATCCAGCTGGAATTCAGTCTGCAGCATCTGAATATTCCGCGATTAAGGACAGCGTTTAGTTAAGAGAGCGAACCTTGAGTGAGATCCAGCTGTTTCCAGCTGCGTCTTACGCATGAATAACGGGGTCTAACGTACGATATGCCTTTAGATCAGTTTCAATGACGAAAAGATACAGTCCCGTGTGTGAAAAGAAGCAGAAATCAGCAGAGCATACTCTGCATTTTCACTATAGTGACCGTGTTGCATTTCTGGTTTTCACCGACGTCTATAAGGTCTTCTTTATGATGATTAATGATGATTAATGATGATTAATGATGGCGCCTGCTTCAACTTTCAAACGCTATATCACCATAAATACATGGTGTGAACTTTCACTACTTTCACCTCTACATTAATATGAAATATTTTCCATTACCCCAACTGCTTAAAGGCGGGAGGCAGGGCGTAAATCTTATAGTAGAGACGCCCTCCCACACTGTAAGAAATTTGGTCAACCGCATGATTTGAAATGCATGGGAAGACGGGAGTCCTGCAGAATACACACAAGAACATCAAAGATGTGGAGAGTCAACAGAATGGGCTTCCTCGGCTGATCACGTGATTGACATCGGAACAAAAGCAGGTGTATCGGTCTTGAGTAACTAATGGGGGCTGACGTGTTCTTACAATAGAATGATAAAAGTAGAAGACGGGGGGCTAGGGAGATGTCTGAAGTGGGTGTAAGTCAACCTGAATCTACAGGAAACCTGTATGTTGTATCCACATAGAGTGGACAGTGGATGCTGGGTGGCTAGTTGAGCCCTCGGTCCCCAGCAGGAGTGGATCTGGGCATGGGCGAGATGGGCAACCAGCCAGGGCGGCATCATTCCGGGGGGCAGCACAGTCCACGGGATGGCCCTGTCCTCCTCCCTGTTTTGGTCTTACTAGTTTATTACGGCTTTTCTCGGGCCACTTTGGACTGGCCTTGTCAAAGGTGTAAGTAATGCCAGGTATTGATCTTAATGTGCAGTTTGTTCTTAACTACACTGCAGGCTGTCTTAGCGTTTATAATTCACAAAGACTTCTTAAACGAATTCAGTTCTGTCTAGTAAAATCTCAACGTTCAGATTCAGAATGCGATTGTGACTAATGGACATTCGTATTTAAGGTTTTTTTCAGTGTCACTTTGGTGAGTCATAATCTCACGTGTACATCTCCTCAATGCAATTTAGCATGTCATAGTGGCGAGTGACAGCCACAATTCAAATGAGTTGATGAAATTCCATACAGATTATGGCAAGCCTCTTCAGCTTTTAATATTTTTGCTCTCTAACTTAAATGTAAACTCCAGGCCCTCATCCATAATTGAATCTTTACTTGCATGAATGTAAAATTCCATTATCTCAACAATAGTATATGAGTTCTACAACTGCAATGTGAATTTCACATATACACTTGATCATGAATTTTATTCTTGCGTTTAAAAACTCAATTGACGATGTGTGGTTCGGTTCCTTGCCTTGGTTGTGTTTGACAGATGAAAATCCCAGGAATACTAGCCTTTATCTGCAGTTTATAACCTGTAATTAAGCCCTTTCTGTGACTTCCCTGCCCTTGTTCCTTTCTGCGATAGATGTGCCTAGCTTTGGTTAATCCAAAGTAGACCCTATATTGAGGAAATTTGTTGAGGGCTCCCTTACTGCTTTGAGTGCCTTTACAGGGGTGGGAGCAGAACCTGCAATGCTGAAAGTATGAGAATAGTGTTACTGCCTGCTAAGCTATTGAAGGATGGCCTACAATAAGTATCTGTATTATCCTTAATAAGACTGAATAATTTCGAAATCTGCTCCCTTGAGCCGTGAACTGCTGAAAGCTCTGCTGTTGTACAACCAAAAGTAGTTGTGGCCAGATGAAGATTTCCAGCCATTTGTTAGTGTTAACTAATGTTAATTAACGTTGCTCATTTCTCGATGCGCCAAGTGCTCACTATCGCCTCCTGTTGGTCAAAAGTGCCTACAGCAGGAGCTATAAATACTGTAGGTCTGTGCATGCCCGTCCGTCAAACAAGCGCATTTACAGTTGCCATTTTAATATCAGTTTAATAATTTTGTTTCAAGTTTTAAATTTGTCTAGCGTTCCTTTTAGTTGTATTTTAAACTTTGAGTTAAAGTAGTAAATTGTTGTCTCTTGTCAGACTACTTAGAATTAGAAAAAGTTATTATTATAGTTATTGTACTGTTAATCATCAGTTGTGCTCATGAGAGGAGTAGAAAGTTATATATGTGCTTTGTGGACTGGACAGATGGATAACCTAAACCATTTATTAAGAAACAACTTGTTTCAAAGGATTCGGGCTAAGACAATTTCTTTTTAGGACACAATTTTGCCTGATTGGCGACCTGCCCAGGGTGTACCCCGCCTTTCACCCAAAGTCCCCTGGGATCGGCTCCAGCTTCCCGCTACCCTTACGGATGAGCGGCTTAAGATGGATGGATGGATGGATGGATGGATGGAATTTTGCCTGCTTTTTTTGGTGGCAGTAATTATGTACAGATTCACTGCGGGAGTAATTTATTGAACACAATGAACACTGTACATCTTTCACCGTAAGTTAAAAACATACCAATTTGGATTGCCCACTTAGTTGTTCGACCCCCTTTTTATATATTATATATTT
>JAACJT020000245.1:0-20896 GCA_009936485.2 Gymnarchus niloticus | reverse complement strand
AGGATGGATGGATGGATGGATGGATAGTTACATATATACATACATACTTGCTTTATTAAAACCCCAAAGGGAAATTTAGGAACGAAACGACAAATTAGAAATTAACGTGTTGAGGTGTGAGTTGCGTTTTTTTTTTTTTCCTTACTGGCTTATAGGTGAATGGCAACAACAGGCCGATGTTTTCTTTAGACCAAATACACCCTTTTCCCCTGAAACCCCTAAACGTTGTGCCACCTGTTTGTGGGGCTATGTGGTTCCCCACAGGTGCTGGGCCCTCTCTGACCCCCGATACCCACAGCATTTATCAGAGCCACGTGGGGCTCATCTTTCGCTGTCAGTGCTACGGATGTGGCATTTTATCATGCAAAACGGAGTCTGTGACAGGGATAGGCTTTTCGCATTCACAGCCGAACAGGCTCCCTTTGCGATTATGACCGGATGCTGTCACTGACACGGTTTTCTTTGTATGTGACTGCTGTTTTTCTGCTGATACAGTATATATATATGTACACGTGTATGTCCGTGTCATTTTATTTCACACGGGAAGTGATTTTTGATAGATAATGGCATTTTTTTTTCCCCGCACTTGTAGAGGGACCACATGATTTTCATGGTGCTTTGTATTGCTTCCTATGCCGTCTGTTTACAGAGGCTAGTGGTATACTGGATGTTAATGGCACTGACGTGTTCCATCTTTCTAAGAACTACAGTGTTGCTTCTGTTTTCCCTTGAAGCATGTAGCAGCTGTTCGTCTTCTGGATACCAACATTCACTGGCCATCCCCCAGTCTCATCCTCTCAGCTGACATCTTCATGCACAGGTGCCCTCATCCGTGCCCGAGTTCTTTAATGTGTTTAGACCGAGGTGCTTCTCTCACGGCATGCTAGCAAGTACCCTGGTAGCACAGGTGGGGCTGTTGCAAGAAAATGCTTTGAAGCTTTAGCTGCCTCCCACGTTTTAACTGGGGAAGTAGGAGATAATGGAAGAGCCCATTGGCCGAAGTGCTTTTCGAACAAGCTCAGTGGTGTCAATTTATTTATTTATTTCCCCAAGCAGAAGTGAGCTTTATCCCCTCCCGCCATCCCGCTGGCCACCGTGGACGTGATCATGCTGGCTCCTTGCATTTCATCACTCAGGTGAAGACGTGAAACAAACATTTTCTGCAAAGTTCAGAAGCAAAATGTCAGAGGAACCTGGGGTTCAGACTTTCAGAATGTAGAGAGCTTGGAAGGGAAAACCAACCTGATTTGCTTTTGTGAAAGATCTCGCTGTGCGTCTGGGTTAAAGTGTGAGCTGTGAAATTTGGGCTATATGAAGACGTCCGCCAGGGTGTTCAATACCGCGACTTCTTGCACCACCCAGCAGTTTCCTGCCGATTAATACTTTACGTACACTATGGCACCATTCCTATAAGTGGTATGTTTTGAGTATATGTGTATTTGCTTATTTTTAAGTGTTTCAGAATTTTTTCTTCTTGTATTTTTATACTGTCGTAACAAATGAGCCACCAGGAAGTCTGATGGCATTTAACAAAAAATCTGGCTATTTTTCTGTATATGCACCAGAAAATAAATAATATAATCTAAGGCCCCTAAAAATAATCTTTGCCACATTGTTTTGGTAGAACGTTCTCTTTCTTTCTTTTTCTTTCTTCATTCACTCCGTAGAGTTGTTGGCTGTTTTTGGACATTTTCTTCTAATGAGGCCAGAAAAGGAATTATGCTGCAGGGACACCCTGGCTTATTGAAATTTACTTAACATTCAGAAGATCCAATCTCTGCATTTCAGGATTCATCTCGATGTAATACATCACCTCTTGAAAGGAAGGAAACCTCAAGATCGAAATTGCTCAGGGTCTTTACCATATAAGAAGGTTCAAGTGTGATGTATCCAATTAGGTTTTCTGTATTTCCTGTGATTGGCCAGTTAAAGGAAAGGTGAAAGGGGACAAACTGGATGTATGCTTCCACAGTTTCTGTGAGTCTTTAAAAATGAGGATATGCCCCTCACTGTGCTGAGTGAAGTGGCACATCCCAGGCCAGCTTCAGCACTCTCACTGTACAAGTCTTACCCTGAAACATCTCCATCACTCTGATAGTGAGTGTTGACCATCTGTAAAATGCAGAGGAGTTCATCATAAATGGTTTTCTTTCACTTTCAATATTCCTTAAGGAACGTTTTTGTATAATTTAGTCATAAATGGGTAAATAGATTAATAAGTAGCCATCACCTTGATTAAACCAGTATAAATTTTTTCTGAAAGATCTTAAGCAGAGTCAGCTCCTCACAGGTTCCTCTCCTCTAATGCGTTTTGCTACTTTAGCTGCTATGCCGCTCGTGGCGTAACTCAGCCATACTCGAAGCCGTCAGACAGGCTCTGAAAAACACCATTGTGTTTCTCATCACGGGGTTGGCTCATGTTATCAGGGCTACGCGTGGCTGATATCAATGCAGGCTTGCTGGCCGATGGCGTGGTCCTGCTTGTTTTCAGCTTGGCATGTTTAGCTGCAATATGAGATAGCCATAATACCCTTTCAGTCGGTGGTGTCCCTCACACTGACTGTTATACTTTGACACCGCCGATAAGATCCTTCGTTATGAACCAGGAAAAGACTTCAATATGCAAGAAGGCGCAGCTTGACTCATGCAGCCTGCCAAGCTGTATAGTGCTTGTGAAGAGATGTTACCTGTACAATGTAGCAGGTTAAGGTCTGGCCGTGTAAACGGACACTTGTAGAGGAGGATGTCCTGCATGATGAAATGCAACCACCTACTGTATATTATACCTTTCAGCATCACTGTATGGCCAGCTTGATATAGATGTATGCAAGGTTTAGGGTGCTGTGTGCAAGTACATTATAGCATCCCATGGGTAATATTGATTTTGATTATGGCGGTGAATAGAATCAATGCAGTGCTGGTTTCATCAGTCCTAACGTCAACCTCTGTATTTGGGCCCGTGTCATTTAGATTGAAGTTAGATGGCTTTCTTGGATGTGTGGCTTTTGCAGACACGTGCACGAGTAGCCGGGTTCTACCCAGCCGGATCCAACACCAAACCGTCTCGACAGGATCGCCTCGTGCGGTTACGCCTCACATTCCTTTGCAAGCCAGCACTAAAGTCTTCAAAATTCCTGTGAGGCCAGAGGTTGGGCTTGTGGCAGCAGCATTTAAGGTGACATTTAAGGCCTCCGGGGACGGCTGCCGACTTTGCCTGTCGTCACAAGGGGATTCCTTTTCATCCTCAGCATCTAGTGAGAAGACCTGGGTTGAGAGAAAGTTGCGAATAAAGCACAGGCCTCCAGCAGAGAGCCCATCGGTCTTAACATTTCTGCCCCTGAAAGTTTTAAGGCCTGAAGAGGATTACAGCTTCCCAGAAATTGAGGCATTGAAACAAGCGCCTGCCTTTGCACCAGAAGGTATGGTGTCAACATGGCGAAGGTTTAACAAAGGCCAGTTGACAATGTATTGCCACCCTCTGATAAACTGGCATTGTATCAAGTGCTTATCAATTTCCCGGAGCCTCGTAACTCTGAGGCTGTAGCTGTAACCAAGTAAGATAAGCTTTCCTTCCAACTGCAACTTCCATCAACAGTCCCTCATTTTCCAACCATTATTTTGTTCTTAACAGAGTTAAGAACAAAATTCACAGCTTTATTTGGGCGCGTGTACTTGGTAATTCCCTGCCATACTTTGTGTTCCAGAGGATGATGCGTGAAGATACCGAAAGTTCTCTGTAATGTGCTTAAGTGCTCGTTTTAGCTGTTCCGTGGTGTTAGTCCCCGTCGTGCACGCCTTATCTTTGATGCTGCTCGAGTAGCTAGGTGCCTGCAGTGAAAACCAGCTGAATGTGGCATTTGTTATTTTAGGGGACTGTTGTTTCCTGAGGTTACCAGATGAAAGGTTTTTCTAATGTACACTTTAGACTAAAAGAGTAAACCCCCCCCACTCATCATAAAAGTCTAATTCCATTTTGTCTTCTGAAATAAATTGGAGCATTTTATTCCAGTTTAAGTTTGGGAATAACGATATTTTGGTCAGGAAAAGCTTAAAATTTGTCAGCTTGCCGTTCACTGTAGTAAGCCGATACGCCTTCATTAAATGAAGCAGTCACCAGGTAAAATAAGACCAATACTGCCCTATAAAGACAGCATTTCCATGTCAGTCTGGCTATGTGCTCATCAAACTGGACTGGGCCTACTGGTGTCTCTCCTTTCCAGCTGACTCCTGGTCGATATAAAACATGGCTTTACTTCTCTCGTGGCGCCTCTCAGAAGGAAGAAATTCAATTGTAATTCATGCCCTGCTTCTAAATTTTAATTTCTTTATACCATATTAATGATTTAGTCAATTCAAGAATCCAAATGACCCCGTATAACGTATAATATGTGGGGGAATTCCCCTTTTTTTTTTTTTTTTTTACTGTTCTTTCATTTGTTCATATTTTATGTTGTATTTGTATATATTTTACCTTGGTAAGAGTATTTGACACATTTCTTTGTCCAGTCTGGGTGTACGGGTAGGACCTGAAGAATCAGCAGCACATGACAGGAGACTGGGGTACACCCTGGATGGGATGCCAGTCCATCACAGGGTAGATATACACGCATACGGTCGCATGCTTAGAAATCTCTGTGCCACTGGGAGAACATGCAAATTCCACACACAGAGAACAGAGATGGGATTAGAACCCCCACCCTGGAGGTGTGCGGTAGCACTGCTACCCATTGAGCCACTGTGCCCCAGCACAGCATTAAGCGCTCATTAATTATTATTTGTTAATCATAAGTGACACCCTGCTAAAAACCGCAGGCATCACAATGGTGAGAGTGCCATTTATGCTCATTTCTCTCAAATTGTCTTGCAATATCGGTGTTAAATATTCATTGTATTAAAGATGTTTGTAGGATGGCAGTGAAGTGTACAACCAGTGTTCAAGGAGAGATGGACGCATATTTTTCCCCATTTGTAAACTTGGGCACAACTGATATATCGTTCAATTTACCCATCATGTTTAATGCTTAAAATTATTTTGGTGGGCTCAGATTAGCCTCTGACACACTGCTCTGTTGCCCTATCTCCTTAGCGGGATGTGAGTATAATGGGGATATGTATGATTCTTTCTGGATTTAGTCGTACAGTCCAGTACCCATAATCATTTTTATAGAATCTGCTTTTAATGGCTGTACTGTGTAACTATGCATATTTGAACTATGTGTGGTAACTTACTTAGCTACTAGTCAAATAGTATTGTTTCACTCAGTTGTGCGACAGCTATAATCTGTGCAAAATTTTTTAGAGTTTACGGTGTCCTCAGATGTTAAAATAACTTCACAGAAAGTCTTTACAAATATAGAGGTTGTTAATACACGAGAACTCTTACTTTCCTGCTTCCGAAGATTCACAATCATGATGGTGAAAATTGTACAAAAATATTGTAAATTATATGACTTAGGCTTGTAGGGCCAAATAGTAACCTGGGAGGTAGGCGTTCAGCGCTGCATGTTCAGTTCCACGGGAGCTGTGGTGTATTTTACTTTGGGTAACCCAAAAGCCAAAGGAGCAGCAAATTCCAGTGGTTAAACTCTCTCATTATAAGGTTAAAGAAAGAGTGCAGTGCTGTGAAATACTGCGAGCATTTTGATTGTGCAACCGAGATGCAGAGCCTTGAAGCGTGGCTCATTGAGACAGTGGAGAATGGAGGCTCATAAACATCATCGCTCAGGCTCTTTTAACCATGATAAACCTCAATATTGTGTAACACATGTATGGAGAACACGGAAAGCATGAAGGGGCTTCGATGTCTGAAAACCCCAGGGGTTCGGCTGGGGAGCCTGTATCTGTCAGGGGCATCTGTCAACAACAGTCAGCTACTCCACGCTCTCCATGAACTTTGCAGTATCAGTTAGCTTTGATCGCTTCTGGGCAGCCGTGTAAGAGCTTCTGTCCCTGTGACTATGTCTGCTTATGTGACATACTGCGGTCACTGAGCCGCTCCCTAGCGTAGCTGCCGGCTCTGAAGAAGTCACCCTAATGGAAATGCTCTTTGGCCTCTACTGGGAAGCTTGCTTGGCTTTTGCTGTAGCTTCCCCCCACCCCCACCCCCCCCACCAATGCAGGACATACGGTGCAGTGTTACAAAAGGCAAATGACATCTGCCAAAAAGCACGATGTCTTGCATCTGTAGCATTATTATTATGTAATTTTACATGTCGGGGACTTTGTGCTATTAGGTTCCCGGACTGTTGGAGTCCATAAGCTATAGCATTGTGCTTTTATCCTTTCGTGGCTTTGTGTTCATGGCTGATGTCATGTCATTTAAAAATGTGCTCGAATGGCTATCTGTTTGCACGTGTGCCACTGTAAGTTGTTCACTTTCAAATATAAGGCTTACAAGGCTCAACGTTGCCTATCTATTGTCTTTTATTACATTGTGTGGTCTTGTGTAAACAAGTCAGTTGTGTTCTTATTCTCTGCTGAACAGTCAGAGTAAAATTCTTGGCATGGATGCAGACTTTGGATTTTTAGGACTTTAAGTTTTTTGTTTTTTTTTTTTTTTGCATCTGGCAGACAAGGTGTCTTCATCATCACAATCATCACTGCCTCTGTCACAGTCCATTTGGGGAAAATAGCTCACCTGTCAGTGTGTTTGTTATTTGTTGTTATTTGTGAAGGAGTAGCTATGGTTCCCCCATGGATTAGTGACAGTTTAAAACTCCCAGACTAAGGCCTTCTGGAGGGAAAATGACAGCATCCTGTGGCTGAAGTGACCTTAAAGCAAAGAGAAACAGAGGAGAGAGGAAAAGGAGCATGAGCAGTATTCTTTAGCAGCCATTATTTCCAGCTGACCTCGCCTAGACAGGGTCAGAGAAACTTCACAAGATTGCATTAAGCACACTTGTTTCCTATTTTGCACCAGTTGCAATCAGTTCCACCAGGTTTTGTTCTTTAAATGTGCATGCCTTCTGCTTTTTGGCTAGCTAGACAGAGCTGTGACCCTTCATCTCTTTCCTAGTGACGGCAAGAGCTGGGCTATTTATTGTGAAAATAAGACTTGACCGTTCCTGGCCAGGGCAGCACAGCGGTTCAGTGGGTAGCGCTGTTGCCTCATATTTCCAGGGTTATGGGTTTAAATCCTACATCTGCTATGTGTATCTGAAGTTTCCATGTTCTCCCTGCGTTATGTGGGCCTCCTCCAGGTACTCCAGTGTCCTCCTGCAGTTAGGCTAATTGGGATTCTATGTGCTTTGCGATGGGCTGACATCTTAACCTGCGTTTACTCCAGCCGTGTGCCCGACTCTTCCTTGGATAGGCTTCAGTCCCCCCCTGTCACCCTGACCAGGATAAGCGGTTAGAAAATGGATGGATGTTTCACAGGAGAAACGCTTACTTTTCCCAGTAACGGTGTGACTGAGTGATTGCGTCACTCGTCAAAAGTTTTTTTTTTTCTAAAAATACGGTCCAGCTGACTTGATTTTAGTTTTGTGCGTTCGAATATGGACGTGTTCAATCATACGTATGTGAACAGCTGAGACGTAATATTCTCTTGGGACAAACTTAAAATAGTGTGACAACCAGGTGGCTGTCTTTTACTGAAATTTTCACTTTCTCTTATGATGACAATTCTTTGATAAAGTAGTCTCACTAATAATTAAAGCAATCTAGATGCAAATCAGGAGAAATGCAAGTGGAACATGGTGCCGAGAGTCCTGCGGAGGTCTGGGACGCGGGTCTTCATTACGGACCTATCAGATGTGCTGTAATCACAAAGGTCCCGTAATATTGCTCTTTCAGAACATGACTCTGTTCATCAGCCAGGCCTTATTTGTCTGCATGGATGATTTAGGTGAACGTCTCTGAGACTAGTCTTTGTGTCGATGGGTGACAAGAGACCCATTATCTTGTCAGGACTGTCACGTTATGATCCCATGCCGAAGCTGTGGGGTCTGTGTCCGCCTGCATCAGCTGTACAGCATGTGGGAGCCTGCTTCGCATTTGGCTGTGTGCATGTGATAGCCTGGCATGTCCCGTCCCGTCCCCCCCCAAGTATCCCACTCTAGGCATCGGTCGCGAAACAAAATCCCAGTCTGAAGGCAAATGTGCTCTTAACGGTTGTCTTTTAGCTGTAGTGTGAAGTCCCAAGGATTTAAAGGTGAACTTTCTGCATAAGCTGATCTCTTCCTGTACCTCAGCAGCCATGCTCTACTGATTCTCCATCTGTACATGACATGCCATGTGGATGGTCTCAGATTATTTAATTAAGCAGGATGGCCTACATGGGCCCTGAGGGACAAGTGACCCCTGTACCTTCACCTTAGGAGGCTAGCAGGTTGTGAATCGTATGCACATGGCTGTGTTGGACCTATCTGCATTTCAGATAGCTACATGACTTCTGTTTGTTGTCCCTGATGCTTTGGGGGGGAGGGGGGGTCTGACAGAGGGAAAGTTCAGGGGCCTCAGTTGTCTGAGCAGGGGGAGCCAGTCTGGGAGGTGCCAGCACACGGTGAGCCCGGCTGCCCGCTGGCGAGCGCCTCACGGATCCACTTAGCACTGTCAGGCAGCAATTCTTCAGCTGAAAGGCGTTCAGGTGCCAGACCGAAGCAGACGCGATGCAGGGCCAATGGGGGTCACACGCTACTTGATGGACTTGGCAGCAGTGGACAGACTGGGGGGAGGAACGCAATTTAAGCTCCGTTAAAGCGGTAAATTGTATATTTTATTTATTTTAGAATTGTTCACGGAGACACTGCATGCGTTGAATCGACTCGTAAGGGCAGTAGCTGCTGTAGCCGGCATTCGTCTAAATGAGCTGCAGGACTGCTTTGACATTGTCCTCATGCAAAGTGACATATTTCCCACTCAGTTTGTTGTGCGGAAGCATCCTACCGCCAGCGAAGAACAGAAGTGTAAACCTTGTAGTTTTCCGAGTTCCTTTCCTTCTGCCGCCCGTCACATGTCATTTTTTATGTCCAAGATGAACGTTGGCGTTCACTCGGCTAAAAGGAGGCGTGCCCTTGGTTCGTGTCCAAGATGAGGTGGCTATTGAACCTAAGAAATCGGCTCATTAAACGACACTAACGGCACAATTAGTCCTCACGCAAATTAAAAGAAAGAAAAAAACAAAAACAAATCTATTTAGTGAAGTGGAAGGAATTAACCTACATTTGATTGATAATGTAGGAGCTTTTTGGAACAAAACTGTGCAACTCATCACTTACTCGCAGCATCCTTCTGTCAGAAGGCGTCGGGTAATAAGGGCTGTTTCGTCAGGTCAGAGATTCATTATTCCTGTGTTGGTTGCTCGTTTAATGCCTACTGGTAGGTTTCAGATTAATTCTGTGTATGTTTATCAGGTCTCTCTCTCACCTGCTTGACGTGTACTGCTGTCAACAATGAGCAGCGTCTGCGGTGCAGCTTTCTGAAGCGTTTTCAGAGTTTTCCAGGTGTTGTTACTTGTGTGATTGTTTTTTTTTTTTGGCATATATTTTGCATAACATACAAAGCGACCGTGTCCAAGTAGTGCAGTCACAAAATCTTAGATCGCTTAAGTTTACAGCTCATATTTCTGAATACCTTTATTATGTGCTGCTATAATGACATTATGAGAAAACACTGGCAGCACGGTATAAAGTAATGCCGTGTATGGTAATGTGGGTTTTTGTTTTTAATTAAATTTTAACATGTAATTTTCCTTCAGTGAAACAAATCGCTAATCAAAGTTAAGAATTCATTAAAATGATCACAGATAGATGTTCATCTTTTTTGCCTGTGATAGATTAACTGAATTGATATCTCATGCTGAATCCGTTCTCTTTTCCTCAGCAAATCCTCCTGTATTTACTTTCTGATCATTTTATATGTCAGTTCATGAGCGCCAGACAGAGCTGGGAGCAGACTGACTGACATGGAGAGACTAACGGACCAAAGATTGCTCCTCCTCGGGCTTGCAGGAGTGTTGGGGGTGGGGAATAGCCTGAGTTTATCTAGGAGGGTTAATAAAGCGAAGAAGTTGATCATGACACGAATGACTTTAGCCCCCACGGTGAGTCTGCAATTAAGTGCGAGGTGGGCTTGGCGGTTTCTTTGTAATTATACTGTCATAGTAGGTTTCAGCCTGTAAAAGATGCAGTGAGCAGGCTTTTCTCCATGTCTCGTTTCTGACACCTTTGTGAAGGAGTAGGGTGACAGTGGGCTTAGGAAGGGGAATCACATCTTCCGCGCTGTAAACGGCAGGTAACGCCAGTAAATCCCTGAACACCCTGCAAAACGCTCCTTTCATTTCAGTCCGGTTTGTTCTCCTGTTCCTTTCACTCCTCTACAGCAGCTGTCGCGGTAATTAATGGGCGCTCTGTGCCGGAGCAGCCTTCAGCCCTTCACCAAACCCCACTCCGGACTGCAAAGTGCGCCAGTCGCCCTCACTGCTGCGCCACCTGCTGTTCTGCTTGCTTTCTTCCCTCTCTGTCCTGTCAGGATTCATCCTGCCGCAGCCCGTCTCTGTTAGCACCGGCTGACTTTAGCCATGGTTTATTTCGATTAGTTAGGGTAATCCCCATGACTCACTCGGTACCGGTGCCAGAATCGGCCGGCGCCGCAGCCCCGACCTCCGCCTTCTTCCTCTCGGTCTTATCTGTTTCTCTGCAGTGCGTTTATGAGGGATTCATAATCTGTTTGTCTGGAGCGCCACATGGGCCAGAGAGCTTGAATACATCAATACGTAGAAATAAAAGGCAAATAAGGCAGGAAACTGGGAGCATTTATCATGCCAGGAATAAATAAATAAAACCCTTCTTGACTGAAGGTGCTTTAAAAGCCATGATTGAAATAGTGATGGGTTCTGATTATGTAATAAAATATGCAGTAAACCACACTGTGTGAAGTAGGATGATTTGTTGTTGTATGCTGTACTCATACCAAAATATTGTTTTAAAAATATATTGCATCTTTCTGTTTAGGAATTCCGTTCATTTGTTTTATTCTGTTTTGTTCTTACTTTGAAACAAATGATTCATTTATTCCATGTGGATGATACTCAGGTATTTTTTTTAACGTTGCCCTATGGAAAGCGCTTTACGTTTTTCTATATTGAAATAAGCTCTATTGATAATTAATTCATGGACCACGGATTAATGTTGCCTCAGTTATGAATGTGGTACCGTGAGGATTTTCCTTTACTACAGAGATGGGCATTGAAAAAGCTTTGATCGGCTGAATTATCATTCCAATTAAATCAATTACTGCATCGAAACAAGTAAAAAAATTAAACTGCTCATAACCGACTCAATTTTTCTCATTTTCGGTGTAGTTTAATGTTGAACGTGGGGCTGAATAAGCCAGTGGGAGATTGATTAATACACACAGAAAAATTGTCAATCTGAAGCAGAGTGTTTGGGTGGGTAACAGTTTTGCTGTTTACCCGTCACGCTGCTTCAGGACGACCTACTCCGATGTCACTGACCCATGCTGCCGGTAGAGCTGTAGGAACTAGCGTGTGAGCTGCCGGTTCGGTTCTTATCCGGGACTTGGGCAGCTGTGTGAGTGTAATCTTACTTTGTGCTGTCTTTGAAAACCTACACTAGATCAAGGCCATTACTTGGTGAGTAAAGTTCTGCTGCTTTAGTCTTGTTCTGTTGGTGTATCTTTCACAGATTTCTTGTGTGGGACTTGTAACAGCAGTTCCTTTAGTTTGGTTTTGTCTTTTGTTCGATCAGACCGCACTGGCCCAGGATGCCAGGGGGACAGTTACAGATGACAACCTTCTCATTCTGAGGACTTTCATCGTATTACAGGGCTGGAAAGAACCACAGCTGCTAATTGTGTTAAGGTACCCTACGCTGGCCGCATCCCTAGTTTACTTAACATTTGTCATCATGGCTTTGTACACAGGAGAACCATCGGCTCCCTCGTGAAAAGGGGCTGTGAAGAACCAGTCTGTCGCACCGTATGAAACGTCGGCTGGATTAGCTGTAAAAGGTCAGGGTTCCGGAGACGTGGTACTATACGGAAACTAGGACTCCTCTTCCTCCCTCGTGGGCCTAGTGTCAAGCCCATAAGCATGGATTGTGTGCTGCTGAGTCACTCTCATGTGACGGCAGTATCTGTGCTGCGTGGATATGCTCTGAGGGTGTTTGGCAGCAGGTGAAACAAGTCGATAAATACAATTTACCTTTTAGGGAAGGATGGCTGAGCTGTCGTGTGACGTTCACGCAGAGCCGTCGAATCTACATCTGAACTGGGGTTTACATACACCCTTGGATCAGGCTTGAGGACCAACAAAAATAATTGTGTCCTGAAACTATGCCTCAGAATTCCTCTTAGCATTCACAGCTCATCCAAAGGCACTATTTTTGCTAAATGGGACAGCTGGGTATTGTGTCATTTTTTGTTTACTATTAGGTCAGTGTTACCCTAGACAAAGTCGACGAGTTGTGCATGTAAGTCGGAGTGTCCTTCAACGGGAGCCCAAATCCAAATGAGCCGAGGGTTCATCGCAATGCCACGGGACATCGATGTATCAGTAAATCGTATTGATACACGCTGGCACAAAAGTGGGAGGCTGCTAAGCCTCCCTTTCCTTTTCCAAAGCTTAATACCTCAGAGTATTATTAACTACAAACCACATTGCCTAACTTTCCTCAAAAGCGATTAGGCTTACAGCAACATTTATAGGTCATCTGGAGCTTAAGATGAGCATTGCAGATGTATCGAACTCTGTCACATTGAACACCTACATCTATCCTCTTTATCCAGCCTCTTGAGATTTTATGGTTGAAAAAAGGCTGGCTCGAAAACAGTGTCGACAGCAACAAACACACTGGGCTGAGCGTTACAAATATGGCAGAAAGACTTCTTTATTCATAAGACTGTTATGGGGGAAACTTATTTAGTTTGCTTGTTACGTGTGCGTGTGCCTTGTGTTTAGAATCAGGTGTAGGCACTTCTGCTCATCAGACAGCAATACTGAAGTTTATCACACGATCTAGGCAGGGAGAAGGGTTCCTCGTCGAGCTCAAAGTCGTGGCCGTTCATAGCTTGCGTTTGTTTGTTTGTCCGCAGTGCAAAACATCTTAATCAAACGTGAAGTTGCATCATGCGATAGCCTACCATTGTAAGTCATCACTGATTTCAGCTGGTATTTTTTAGTTTTCAGTGGAACGTAGGGCATGAAGAAAGTAAAGATTGTATAGTCTTGCAGAAATTTGGTTGTACTTTGTGAGTTGCTGATGTTGACGTTGCAGTTTTCTACTTTTGTTGTTGTTTGTAAAATCTGGGCATACTGCAGTGTGTTCGAGATGAAAATCTCCAGGAGAGATTGATGCTGGGCCAGGAGTCTGTGCAGGGTGGTAAACTGCTTGTTGTTTAGTGTAAAAACACCGTGTAGCAACAAGCCAAACTGCAAACTGGTCTTAGAGGACTGAATGACAAAATGACAAACAGTCTGAGGAAAAGCTAGCCGAACAAATAATAAACATTTTTATTTCGATTCATTCGTGTCAAGTATGGTCATTTTTCATCCTTTTTAAAAAGTAAAATAAACTTCCTCGACCTCGACGCTGGTGATGCGGTGATAAATTTTCAATGAGGCATGGTGTTTAGTGTGTCTAACGGCGGGGCTGTTGCACCAGCTGCTTTGCATCCCGATCGCTCATCTTCCGGCCCCCATTCCCTTCTGGGAGGAGAGGCAGCCTCCCTCAGCTTCACGTAGCGGGGCGTCCGCTGTAATGAGAGCTGGCACGTCTTTGGCACTGTTTTCCACAGGCGGAGAGGCCAGTGCAGCCTTTCCTCTTCATTAGCTCAGGAACACAGCCACCGCCTCTGGAACAACATAGCCTAGCGTACGTTACAGCAGATGCACGATTTTCTTTCTCGCGGTATTGTAGGAGACGGGTTAAGCCATACATTAAATTAGCCTGCTGTTGATCGTGTGACTCTTGTCCGTATTCTCTTTCCTTCCCCATTCTTCTTTTTCAAATTACTGGATGTGTCGCAGACTGCATGATCAAATCGAAAGTGCTATCTGTTGAAAATTACCTTCATCACCTTGACGTGGCATTGATAGTCATAGGGATAAAAATCAGTTGGTGCGATGAGTAGTAAATTGTCAAAACGCTTGTTTAGTTTCGTTTTGGTGACGCCAATCCCACGCACTAAGCTGCCCGGCTGGGCTTCGTTGCGGGCCGTTTTGCACGCTCTGTGGCTTGTGTCGCTCCTTTTGAATGCAGTGCTACTCCGGCTCTGATCCTGCACCATAGATCTCACTGCTGAACTGTGACATATTCAATTATCATCGAAGGCCACGCATGGATGCCCATTCTTCGCACGGCGGGTTATTAAAAGTGAGATAGGGTTGGAATTGGTCACAGTGAATGACTTCCCTCAGTAGGTAGACGTTGCGTCCAAGCTTTCTAGAGCTCTTCACTTGTACCGCCCTTGCAAAGGCAGGATGTTATGCGTTGGTCTAAGCTCTGAATCTCGGACGTCACTCTAGTCCCCGCTGGGTGTCGTAGGCCTGCGAAAGGTGAGGTGTATCGCAGTACGTGACAACGGGTACATTCACGTAGTTTTTCGTGGATGTAAGATTTATAAAGAGAAAAAAAAAATCAAACTATGTGCATGTACTTGTTGTCGTGTACTGTGTAATTTTTGACCCGTGTCAACAGACTTTACAGGGTGATAGCGGGTAAGCATCCACATACAGGATGGTGTCTTCCGTACTTGGATACCGGGGTAGTGTTGGTAAATATTAAGCCATACAAAAGGATATCACATCAAACTGTGATATAGCATTTAAAGAGGGCCAGGCATTCTAAAGCATGCTAACAATCCTCACTTTCACTCAGCTGTTGGTACACACACTCAAGCTGTGCTTGCGTCTGTGGTGATGCACCCCCTCATCTAAAGTAACTGTCCTTTTTGAAGCCAGACCCTATTTAATAAACCGCGTTTTGAATTTGTTGCCACATTCGTTGCATTTTATCTCTATCCCTGTAAAATGGGGGTGTGGAGGGTGACGACAGCTGACAGGTGGGAAATACAGAATTGAATCACTAATTAAATCCCAGGCTTAGGCCAGCTGTTGAAATCCAAGGGATTAACCAATTGATTGTTGGCAGTCATTGCAGACACACACATAAGCTTGAGTGAGCTGGCCAATTTGCAATGGGGACTTTAGGCAGGCACTCACACAAGATTCCTCAGCTGTCAACAATTCAGTTTACCCGTCTATCAGACCTAAACTGCAAGAAGCACAGTAGAGCCCTTGCTGTCTGGTTGAATACTGTAATTGCCTTTAATGGTAGGTTTTATACCCTTTGGAGCTCAGGTTATAGAGCTTCTTTGACCGGTTTGGTCCCGTTTCAGTGGAAGTGGTTCTGGGGGGCAAGCTGGTGTTTTTTCATTTTAATGGAATATTGTACCCCTTGCTTTCTTCCTACCAAAGGCTTTGGAAACTTAACAGCCTGGAATCGATGATGGAATCTGAGAGTAGTATGACCCGTTTCACACGTTTTAATGAAAAATGTCATGCTTTTACAAGCTTAGTGAACTGCACAGTAAGTTTATTACTCAGCATGCAACTTAGTAGAAAGCAGAGGGTTCCCTTTTGATGACAGATGGAATGACTATGAATTCAGAACCACACGTGAGGCAGTCCGGCACCCCGAAAGCAGTTTTGTTACGGTTTTATCAATGTTTAACAATTTAATTTAAGCATGCCTTTCGGGCACCTAATCGCTTTGTCAGTTCTACGAGGTGGCTATGGAAGAACGCGAATCAGTTGTAGAGAACCTGTTTGCTTTCTGGACGGCCCGTCCTGTTCATCGCTAGAGAGCGTAATGTGCAGCAATACAGAGACGGTGTGCTGCTCAATACAGAATTGATTGTTCTGCAAAGTAAGCTTCATCATCGTGCCATTAGTATAACGGAGCAATGCAAGCCAGCCCGTCTCCAGCAGCCCGTTCATGTAGACAGCCTGCCTTTAGGTGAAAGGTGTCAGCTGGCAGCAGAATAGGGACATAATGACTATTATCTTGGTAAGAAGCAGCATTAGACAGGCTCTTTAGATCACTCCCCACTAATAACTTGATAACAAATACCCTCCTGCTTTACTTTCATGCCTCTGAAATGTTATATTTCTAGTAGTAGTCGATGCTTTCCTTGTTGTTCGTTGCCTGTGTCCTTCCGGTCGTGTACACGTCGCTTTTCTCTTTTTCAACGACTGGCTTAGGCGACGTGGTGCTGGCCCTCAGGGGCACGAGACGTAACAGAAGGCAGCCGTCGCCTATCCTGTAGGAGCCCGTCGCCTCCGAGGAGGGCAAGAGAAAAATCATCGTAAAGAACAGTTTTTAATGGGATTGCAGTAAGGTTGCCAAATTTTTTTCCCCCGAAGTCGCTCGTCGATGGCCGTGGTCACATTCCCTGTACGACTTGTCATGGCGCGGAGCGGTTAATGACTGACGTGCGGCGTGTTTGACTGCGCGGTCCCTTTTAGGTGAAGGAATAGTAAAGAGGATGAGGTACCACAGTGGGCAAAAAATAACCCGTTATAGAAATGAGTGCAAGATGAGATGGTGTTAGGAACATCTCGCAATGCCAAGGTCAGCAGTACGAGATGAGAGTCGATCAGCACGCAGCGGGATAAATTACATGCTGATGTGATTGATGGTTTTCAGTAGTCCATAGCGATGCAGTGGGTGGGTGCTGTTCTGTCCAGCTCAGGCGGGACACCAATTGGCCCATCATTGACAGAGACACATTCTTGTCGCTCGTCTGAGACCGAGGACAGTGCGACGCCAGGTGACACATCCAAGGTCGAAGCAGACTGCTCCGTTTCCATTTGTGTAGTGTGATAAATATGCATCGAGCATGCAAAAAATGTGATTTGTCCGTTCTGACAGTGTTCGTTCCAGTGTCTGCTTTGTGGCAAAAGCATATTACCCTCCAAAATTTGTCATTTTCACTCACCGTGGTGCGTTAAGGCCCCTGGTACCGTAAGGGTGAATGTATTCTAGAAAGTTTTGGAAGGACTTCAGAAATCGTCCACTTTTCTTACGAAAGCTGAACGTTGCGCATGTAAAATTTGCACTATTAAATGACTATAGCAGTAAAGTTTCAGGCTAGGATACCTGTGATAAATCGTTTATACAAATATGTGTGTATTGCTTTTCTGGACATACCCGTCAGCCATGTAGCGTGGGCTAGCTTAGAGTGCATGACCCCTTTCCTCTACACTCCTGGTCGTGTGTAGAACACAGTTTTTAGTTTGCTATAGAGAATGACACCGTTTTGATGGTAGCATGCTAATACACATCTCATAAAACCACAGTCATGTTGGATGCCTTGGGCTTAGTGGCGGATGTCTGTATTTAATGAAGCGTGTCATTACGGTTGGCGTCTGACAGCCTTCCGCGAAGCACAATACGGTGGGAGCGTGTGGAGATGCGCGGGATGTCGTCCTCATAATGCTGTGTGCTCCCGGGTGAGCGGTCTGTCACGCAGAGCACAGAGTGGCCTAGTTTGCCATCAGCACTGCGACACGAGTCCCAGCAAGGCACCCCTTTGTGCTGGCCTCGGCCTGCCTTGCGGGAGAGCGGCTTGGCCGTGGTATAGAGCCGCGAGCCCTCCGGCCACCGCCCCACTCGGCTGAAAACGGAACGGAGACCATGGCGAAGTCATACCATGAAATGCACGGCAATTTTAAAGATGAAAATTCTTCAACTATTAAATAAAATAATCTGTCGTCTTTAATCCGTGCTCATTTAAAGGCATAATGGCTCTTGAATGAATTAAGTTTGCAGAATGTAGACCGACTGGTGAAAATGAGCCAAAACCGGATGGCAAACACAACGTTGATTCCGGCTGAAGGTTCTTTGTGAGTGGCCTTTGCGTGTGCTTTAGGAGTGGCCGTCTTCCTCGTAATGTGCCGTGTGAATCGGCCCTGTATCCTTATCGATGGACGGCTTTGCCGATGATATGGCAGAAGCCAGATCGGGAGGTCAGACGATCGCCCCAGTTTTCATGCATCCTGTTTATGGGCAGGCGTTCCCATGGGCAGGATTCATCACCGATGCCGTATGCCTTCAGAGAATATGACTGAATATAAAAATAAGCACAGCGCTTCTATCCATCTGATCCAGACCCCATTGAAAGACATGAATGTCAGTGTTCATGCATTTCAATCGCCCCTCCCTCATGGCAAGTCGTTATATGGGAAATATCATCCACAGTGCTTAGATACCAGCCACTGTCCATAAATGCTTTAATTCTCCACTCAGACATTTGCCACTATACCAGTTGAAATAGAAATATTCTTTACCCTGGATGATCAGTCACTATCTGGTGACTGATAATCTGATTGATTTTTGGACGCCGTTTGTTACTAACAGTTACTGTGACCATGGTTGCAAGACCAGACTAAAGAAACTGTTTACCCAGTATAATTAAGGGGAGAAGCTGCGCTGGTGTTCTAATGAATTGTATCGTTGTGATCCGTTAAACGAATGTCGCGCTCACTTTACGAATATGAACTTAACTGGTGGTCAGTGTGGCGATGCAGTGGGTAACACCGTCGCTTCACATCTTAGTCCCGTCTTTGCGCTCTGTGCGTGTCTTGCTGGTGTCCTTTGGGTACTCTGGTTTTCTCCCGCATTCCGAAAACATGCAGTTCTGCTGACTGGAGTCTGTAAATTGCCCGTAGAGTATGATTGCGTGTGTATGCCTTTTGATAGACTGACATCCCATTGAGATTTGTGTCCTGTGCTGCCTGGGGTGGGCGGGTGGAAATGATCTGCTTCTTATAGGTCTTAAAAATATGGGTCTTGTGAGTTTTAAAGTATAATTTGGGACATTTATGTTACTGGTGAAAGTTTATGACTTGATTTGCTTCTGGGTTTCAATGACATTAGCTTTTGGATTATAGTAGACAGATGCAAAAAGATGTAAATTTTAACACTAACTAGTTAGATTTTGAAAACGTCGACTACCATTCATTAGTTGATGAGGCAACGCAGTAGTAGCTTTGAATTTTGAATAAACGTGATTGTAGTGTCATTTTTCTGAAGGTCAAACGCCCATGGCTACATGCTCTAGTTCAGCAACTTTTGGATCATGGGGTTATATACAGAAAAAATATTGGAGACCCCCCCTGAAAATATGCAAAGCGGAACACCTGAGTCTCAAATTAGCGTAATGTAAACTCGTCGATTATTAGTTGATTTGTATCAAAAAGATATTTTAAAGAACGAACAGTCGCCATGGCTTTACTTTCAAAAATAGCCCTCGTGGTGTTAAACTGCCTCTGAGGGTCACAGCATGTCCTTTGCGGGTGTGAAAAGGGCATAGTTATGCCACCCACAAAGCAGTGAGCGCCCTCGGTGGCTCCGAGCTGAGGATTGATGCCCAGAGATGTGTAGTCCTGCTGTAAATGTGCTGCCCTCGGGCCCGGTGGAGGGTGTGGGGCGAGTCGTTAATCAGCCTCTCCAGTTACTTAAACCTGTTTACTCACACAGTGGCCCACCTCAGCCTCCCTGCCACAGGTTCGCAACAATTGATTCCGTTCAGAAATAAGTTTATGTTTGCACCTGGCAACGGACTGTACGTAAAAAGCTATTGTGAGTAAGCCGGTTATTTTATGTGGCTCGGTGAGCAGTACTGCAACCACACACCACTAATGGTGGGGGTCGAGTTACCGCCCTGGCCCTGCGTGTGTGCAGTTTGCATGTTTTTCCCGTTTACACGAGCTTCCTACGGGTGCTTCGGTTTCCTCCCACAAAAACACGTAGCTAGACGAATCAGTGTTTCTCAATGTTTTCGCGAGCGTTTGTCTGCATGCCCTGTGGTAGACTAGCATCCTGTCCGAGGTGTCCCACTGCTTCCAGTGGATAGGCAGTTTTGTAAATATGAATTAATGTGTATACAGATCGGCTTGGACAGTTCGTGTTGAAGGAGAGGATGTTAAGATTGATCATTTTAACGTCACGTGAATTTTCTTCTTTGGTACATTAGTATTCAGAAGATACTGAATGCTGAAAATGTTGTAGATAAATCCAGAGAGAGCAGGAAGTAGAGGAGTGGATTGACAGATCTCTGGGTTTTTCCAGGATGTGCCTGAAGTTGCTTTATGCTTTCTCCTTACATTCTCCATGTGCTGCTGCAGCAGCCTCCACCTGAGGCTCAGCCACCCGTCTCCATGAGGGCACACGGCACATAAGGGATCTCCTTCAGCTACATTCATAGATAGAAAACGGAGACGTTGTAGATGGAAACACAAGCATGACGTGGTGACTTGACGAGCAGTACTGTTGAATCACACCTCCAAGGCTGGAGGTTCAAATCTGGCCGCCTCTCTGCATGCGTGCTGTTTGCATGTTCTCCTTGTGTCGCAGATTTCTTCCAGGTACTCTTCAAGCCATCCAAAGGCATGCATTTGGACTTATCGGTATCTCTAAATTGCCCAGTGTGTACATCAGCCTTGTACTCAAAGCTGTCTAGAAAAGGTTCCAGGCCTCACAAGGTGACCCTGACCAAGATAAGTTGTTAGAAGGCGGATGTTCCTTTTTATAGATGGTGGAAGGAACCGTTAACTCCGGGTCCATGTGAAGGCATGTTGTGTTGTAGTGCAGTGTGTTGTATGTACGTGTGCAGGCCTTGTAACCTATGTCGTTTCATACAGATGCAGCGTTTTAAACATCTTGACTCGTGCTTGCAATTTTGCAGTACTCATCTTTCATGTGGCACCTGATACACTTCTTGAAGAGAGAATCCCGTGACACCCCCCCCCCCCCCCCCCCCCCCCCCCCCCCCCCCCCACCCGCCCCCCTCCCCCCGCCCCCCCCCTGCCTCTCGCGTCTCTCCCCGCGGCCCCCCTCCCCCTCCTTCCGCTCCTTTCTCTTTCGCTTTCCTC